>NDGM010934146.1:0-12664 GCA_002564305.1 Octomys mimax
CTTTCTTTCTTTCTTTCTTTCTTTCTTTCTTTCTTTCTTTCTTTCTTTCTTTCTTCTCTTTTTTTTTTTGTGGAACCAGGGATTGAACTCAGGCCCTTGCTCTTACCAGGGAGGCACTTATTCCACTGAGCCATCTCCCTGGCCTCTTTAGTGTAATTTTCTATTAATGTTTCTTATAATGGTTTGCACTCCTGTGTTGTCAACTGCAATGTTTTCTTTTCATCTCTGACTATTCATTTTACTCTTCCCTTTTATTTTCTTGGTTCATATTGCTAAGGTTTTGGCAGTTTTGTTTATTCTTCAAAAAGGTTATGTTTTTGATTCATAATTTTTACTTTTTTGTTTCAATTTTGTTTATTTCTGTTTGGGACATTATTTTTTTTTTCTTCTACTAACTTTGAGTTTGGATATAGTTGCTTCTCTGTATTTCTGAGGTAAAATGTTAGTTTGCTTTTATTCATATATGCATTGATTAAGATAACCTCCCCTGTACTGTTTCTCTTCCTCTATCCCACAGCTTATACTATGTTTTGCTATCATTTTCATGCATTTCTAAATTTATTTATTTATCTATTATTTAAGTACCTATTGGCCATTTGTGAACATATTGTTTGATTTCTGTGTATTCACATACTTAACATTCCTAGTTTTTTAATCAGTTTATTCTCAAGTATTATATAAAGATATATGATTTCATTATTCTAAAATGTATTTAGAATTGACTTATGGCATAATATATGATCTATCCTGTAGAATGTTCTATGTACTAATGACAGCCTTGTATATTACACTGCCATTAAAGCACTCTGTAAGTATTTGTTAAATCCGCTTGTTCTATGATATCATCCAACTCAGATGTTGCTTTGCTGATTTTCTGTATAAACAATCTATTGTTGAAGAAAATACAGTGTTGATGATTCCAAATATTATTAGTCTCTCTCTTTATATCTAATATTCAAATACTTTTGTTTTTTTCTACCTCTCATTAATTTTGTGATCTAGTAGCTTACAGTTAGGCTAAGATTTGACTGTCTTTCCTCTTGTGCATCTATTCTTTTAGCAAGTTTTGTATATTCTTGAGCTTTCACGATGGCAGTTATCATCCTTTCATTTGTAGCGTAAGACCCTCTGTAGTATCTCTTGGAGGACTGGTCTGGAAATGCTGCATTTCCCTAGTTTGTGACTATCTGGATTTCTTCTGCAGTTTTGTTTGTTTATTGGAACCCAGTATTGAACATAGGCCCTCGCACTTGCCAGAGAAGTGCTTATTCTACTGAGCCTTCTCCTTGGCCCATCTACAGTTTTAAAAGATAAATTTCTTGGTATACTAATCTTCGTGAACACAGTGATTTTTTTCTTTTTCAGTATTTTGAGTCCACCATCTAGTTCTTTTCAAGCCTGTAAGATTTCTGCTGTAAAAGCTGCTGTCATCCCAAAGAGTATTTTTCATATGTGAATTGATACTTTTCTGTGAAGTTTTATGATTTTTTTCTCTTATACTTTTGATACTTTGACTATGGGATGATTTGACAGAAGACTAATTTAATTGAATCAAATTGAGGTCTTTTGAGTTTTTCTATCTGGATGCCCACATCTTTTTTACAGTTTACAAACTTTCAGCTATTAACGCATGAAATAAGTTTACAGTGTATTTCCTCTTTTTTTTCACATTTTAAAATTTCCATAATGAAATTTGTTCACTTAACACTTTCAAAGACTTTTTCCTTCTCTTTTCTTTATTTTCTCTATTTTCTTCTCTCTGCTTCTATTTCTCTCTTTCCTCTATTTATTTACTTATCAGATTCACTTGATGCTTAAAATCTATTCTGAAGTTTAGAAATTATATTACTTGTTATAGCTTGTCACAGAAGTTCTGTGCTGTTCACCTTATTTTCTTAATTAAAGTTTTTAGCTCCAAGATTTGTGATTGTTTTTTCTTAATGATTTATATTACTCCTGTGGATTTGTCATTCATGTCTGAAATTATTTTCTGCATTCTGAATCTTCTTGTGTTCATTGTGTTAAATGTCTTTTAGGTCATTGCTTAGCTTTTCCTCAAATTAACATCCATTTCTTGAGCACAGTATTCTCCTCTGTAGGTGTCATGTTTCCTTGCATTTCTTTTTACTTATTTGGGGTGTAAGACATCATTGGATGTGTGCCTTGGGTGTGCTCAAATATTTACCTCCATGTAACGACTTCATCTTTTGTTCTCAGTGTCTGTGAATACAATCAGCACTACTTACTCTGCAGATCCCTCAGGGGAGCCACAGGTGACAACACAGGTTAGGCCACCCACACTAACATTTTGAACCACAGAATGCAAAGGAGGCTTTCCCCAGGTTTTTCAGGATTACTATGGCAGGTTCCTTTACCTGTGGCATAAGCAGCCCTACCTGTGGATTCTGATGATGAAATGCACTCTTTTCCAGGTTAAACAGGATGAGCACAGGAGGGTTGGTATCTGTTGTTGCAGATAATTATGAATCACTAGTGTAGGAACATGTAAGGGACCATTCCTAAGTCCCATGAAGCAATTGTAGTTCGCTCTGGAGCCCAAACACAGTGAGTGTCTTTTATGAAACTGTGACACCTAAGTACTGTTTTCCAGGGATCCAGGGATAAATACAATGGTTGCTGGGGCTTTTGACCCCAGCATTTTTGGTGTCATATCCACAGACTGTAAAAAGGTTGTTCCTTAGGTCTCCTGGAGATGTGCGTGTAACATTTGATCTTCTGTACTGGTATCTATGCTGAGAAGTTATAGGACATTGACAAGACCTTTCTGAAGTCCTCTGGGCTGCGCAGCACTGGTGCTGGGTTTCCTGGTTTTGGTATCTATAGTCCCACACCTAATGGACATATATAGGGATATCCTTAGGTCATGAGTAGTGAGTTTGATTGGGGACAAAGCTTGTGGAAGGACCAGACCTGGAGCTGTAGAACATGAATGGGTACCTCCCATGCTCTTCAGAGGCAAGTGGGTTCATGCTGAGGCTTTTACACCTACTGTTACCCTGCCAAGTTTGCTGTCTGGGAACAAGCTCTTCCCTTGTTTTCTCCAACAGAGTGCCAGGGGGTTAGGGTTTGGGCATGGGAGGCCTCATTCTTGGGCTGCAGAAAATGTCTGGGGTCTTTCTCAGATAGACACATGTGTACTGCCACTTCTCAGGAGTAGCTGCAATCACTAGGCTGTGGGCTGGGGACACACTCCCTAGTTCCAATGGGATAAGCACACGTAGAGCTCATGTTTGTGGCTTCAGTAGCCACTGATCCTGGAGCTGTAGGGTGCTGAGGTTGCTGTCTTCTCTTCAGTGAGCCATGCACTGGCCCATGGCTTCTGGTCAAGCGAGGAGGCCACGTACTGGCACCTAAGGCAAGAAGGCTTCTTTCAGTGGCTATTTTAGTAGTTGGGTTCTGGTGGTCACTCCTAGATGAGCCAAACCCCCAGTAGATTTAAGGACTCTTAGGACTGTAGAACCATGTGGCAGTTAGGACCATGGTCTACTGCTATGTCCAAGATTATTGGTATATTCTTGCCCACCTTTTCCTGAGGGCACTGGAGTGAAAGTTGTAAGTTGCTTTGTTCTTCTCTAGATTGCCTGACTGACTTTTCATGCTATTGAAAGGTTCTTGGTCACTTTTCCAGTCATACTGTACTCAGCCTTCTCGAAATACAGTTCTGCCTTTGCTACCTTCTGTTGTTTTCCTCTGTGTAGATGCACATGCAAAGCCTTTGATTTAGCCATCTTTCCTAAAGCAGATGATATCTCAAAACATTTTCTAAATTAAAGATGATGATGATGATGATGATGATGATAATAATAATTATAATAATGTTCTGGGAGGCTGAGTCAGAAGGATCACAGGTTTAGGTCCAACCTGGGAATTTGTCTTCAAATGAAAATGAAGCCTAAGGGAGCTGGGATTGTAGCTTTATGTTAAGGCCTCAGGTTCTACTGTTAGACTATGAAGAGCAAACAAACAAAAATCCTTATAAAACACCAGGCATGGTGATGCACACCTCTAATCTCAGCCTTTGGGAGGCAGAGGCAAGAGGATCTTGGGAATTTGAGACCAGCCTGGGGTACAGGGTGAGCTCAAGGCCAGCCTGAGCTGTATAGTGAGACTCTGTCTCAAAGAGAAAAAACAAGTCCTTTTAAAATAAGGACATAATGGAAGAAAATAATTTTGCACAGCTGTAGAGTATTTAAGATAAATGCTATGATAAGGGTCAAGCAGTTTATAAAGTAAAATACTAGCAGTTAACTAAGGCTAATTTACAACTGAAAAAAGACTAATGGAAATCCAGTGGCCCCTAGGCATGGTGTCCACAGTGTGCAGTGCGCATATTGTGTACTGCCCTCATGCCCACTCACCAAGCCCTCATTGCCTCGCCAGGGCGCCATCCAGTTCTGCACATCCTGTTCACACAAACTACCATGTGCATGGGTAGTGGGTCTTACCTTCACACCATGTCTTTGCTGTGCCTTTTTGGTTTGGCTATATTTACTCATGAACATGTCTACTATTGCTGTCCCCATTGTCCATGGTAAGTGTACGGCACAGGAAGAGCACTACAGCTCATAGAACAGGAGCCCTGTGCTGCAGTGTGGGTGTTCAGTAGATTTCAGCACTTGTCATAGTCTGCTGATATTGGTTAAGTGCACTGTGATGTTTGCACCATAAAATTGCCTCATGGCATATGGGCTAGGATGACTATGGAGTGGGGATTATGCTGGAAAAAGGAAGTCTGGGTTAGCCTTGCCTATAGAAACGAGACTGGACATCTCTGAGTGATGAGGTGTATATAGAGAATTACAAACTGGAGTTCAACTTGGGATGATTGTTTCCCTGTTATTTGATCTTGGGCAGTTTTCTTATCCTCTCTGAGAGTCAGTGCTCTTCAGTGAGAAAATGGAGAGCAATGTTGAAATTCTAGTTACAATTCTAGAAACCTTTATACAAAGGTATAAAAAATTCAGAATATAAAAGGCTGGGCAAGCCCCTTGCAAATACAGAACTATAACTGAGTCAGAGTTACTGGTATAGCAACTGAAACAATTTTGCAAAATAAAGGAATTGTTTCTCCACAGGACACAAATGGAGGAATTAAGTCAGTGTTGAAATAATAAGTAATGTCATGTTTGTTTATCTAATATTCAAGACATAAGTTGGGAATTTAGTGGGCCTCACATGTTAAATGTTTGTTTTGAATTTTATTTATTTATTTATTTATTTATTTATTTTTTGGCAGAACCGGGGATTAGAACTAGGGCCCTTGCACTTGGCAGGGAAGCACTTATTTCACTGAACCATCTCCCCAGCCCCTGTTTTGAATTTTATTGATGCCAGTGGTGATACTATCTGCAGCAGTTGGCTTCGTGGATGATTCACACATGTTTAGTCTTTTCTTTCTTTTGTAACTTGGAATGAAAATAAATTGCTGAATTCCATCATTGTTCTTTGCCGCAAGCACTGCAATAGTCAACTGTAATTTTTTTTCTCTAGTAGCCACTTTCTTGATAAGACAAAAATACTTCTTTTGTACATCATGTTGCAATTTAAAATGAAGAACTAGTGATTTAATGGGTTAATTGTGTTACTGATAAAAATGTCAACATATACAGTACAAGATGCATTAAATACATGCCTAGGCAGGTGAAAAGAGAGACTGGTGTTTGACACCCTCATAAATATGTAACAGAAGAAAGACATACATGAAGGTAAATGAATGAACAAGAAAAAAGAAGAAAATAAGAAAAAAGAAAAATATAGGAAAGGCATAAAATTAGGAGAGTTCAACCTTTGTCTCAAGCCTTTCCAATATTCAAGAGGGGGAAAGAACATGAAAAGTGCAAGCGTTATATCAAAATGCAAAATGCTTGATGAAAGAGAACCAACGTAGATGTCTTTTTGTATCTGTCTTGAATGGTTTTTATGAAAGCTGATCACAAGAAGTACTGAGACAGAATATTGATGCAGCCTAACCTTTTAGCTTCTATACACACATACAGTTGGGCACTGCATATATTCACACTGAGAATTTAGTGGGTCTCAAATTCGAGTGCATAAGAATAATCATGGGAATTTAATTACAAACCCATCTCATAGAATTTACATTTCCAGCATGTACTCTACCTGATTCCTTCATGCATTGTCTACAGCCCACAAAGAGAAGCACTGTCTGATTATCCTCTTCTTCATCAGCCACCAACTCCAAGAGACAGACTTCCCCTTAGTGTGTTACCTTGTTCCTTAGGTCAGGGTATAAGTACAGACCAACATAGAGAACTGAAAATCACCTCTTTAGTTCGGCAGCAGGTTGGCCCCACTATGATCAAGGTGAACAATCCACATCAAGCAGAACAGTTGAGGGAATCTTTCTAAGTAATGGCTTGTGACTATAAGAGAAGAGATAACACGGAAACTTGGTTCAAGATTCAGAAATGAAGACTTAAGTCTGCCTGAGAGATGAGATAATGCAGCCAGTGATACTGAGAGAATATTCAATTTCAGCATTCTCAAGCTTAGGGAATAATACCAGCAGATGATACTGGTGCCCTCCAAAAAAATCTATTAAAATGTATTCTAAAAATGAATTTTTATGGAGCAAATGTAGCTCACTTTGAGGCTTTCCTGAATGATGCTTATTCTTCATTATCAAGTAGAATTCAGAGAGGAAATCTGTTTAATATTAATCCATGAAAGGCTGCAAAAAATTCTTTGGTAGAATATTCTGTACTTGAATGAGCAGCTCAACCTGCAGGAATCAAAGATTATTAGAATAATTATAAGATGGTGTGTGTATAATACAAAGATGGTGAAACAATAAACAATCAGAAGGGAAATTGCATATAAGGCAGCATAATAGCTTTTAAATAAGTAGTTCCTAGAAAAAGAATGTCCTTTCATAGACAACTTAAATCTTAAATTTCTCATTAAATAAATTCCGTAGTTCTTCATTTTAGGGTTGTTGGTTGAAATATAATCAGATTGAGCATACCAAATAGTTGTCTGAAGTAAGCATGACACTGTACTTGTGTTTCTCTCAATTAAGATTATTTTCAGCTTCAAGCACAAGAAAATCCAACTGATCAGTGGATTAAGCAAAATGGGAATTTTTCTTTTGCTAAATGCCACCAAGTGCAGAGGCCTGGGAATGCTGTGGTGCTGCCAGCTGCCACTGGGGACTGGGTTCCTTCTTTATTCTTTTATTTTATTTTTTCTTTTTTAGTGTGTTTTGTTGTTACAGGGTCTCACTATGCAGCTTGGACTCAAAATGATCCTCCTGTTTTCAGACTCCCCAGTGCTGGGATTACAGACATGTGCCACTAGGCTCCCTCGGACTCTGTGGCTGGCTCAGCCCTACCTGGGGGCGCAGCTGGCATGGCATGTGGTGCCAGAGATCAAACAGCGGTCATGATCACTGCGCTTGCCTAAGCAGGTGCTTAGTCAGCTGAGCTATCTCTCTGGCCCCTCCTTTCGTATTCTTTTTTAAATATTGTAGCACGTGGTTTTCCAACCTCTAGAAGGCTCTCTGCTCATAGCCAAAAGTCTGCCCTCTTCACCTTTCTGGTTAAAAGATGGGGACAGCACCTAGCAAATGGAATGGTCAACTAAACCTGTCCCCTTTTGAAAAATTTTGCTAAAATCCTGCCTGGAATTGATCTAGTCTACCTTCATTCAGTAGCACTGTGTCATGTCATCACTCCATCTAGTTGAGGAAAGTCTGCAAGTACAGTGTTCTCATTGGTTGCACTGACTCTTTAAATAACGTGATAAAGCAGACAGGAGATGTCAGAGGCAAACAGCAATGCTTATGTAGTGCCTGCACCCAATTTATGCTTTAATAAGTCATATGCATCTGATTTCTGAGTGAGAAATCAACACATAAAAATGTTAATGGTCTTGCATAAGGTTCTTACCAACTAAAAGATAAAGCCATTGATTGAATCAAATGTTACAATCTTTTCCCAGCCTATCAAATTTTGTTAGGTTCCACTAAGCAAAATATTTGTTATATGATAAAGTTCAGAAAATAGTACATCAGTTTAGTAATCAGTGGCTTTTGAGGGTGGCAATTGCATTCCTTCATCCTAGTCTGCAAATTTTTAGGACATATGCCAAGTTTTCAACATGTTTGTATTCTAGTGCTTAGTCCAGGGCTTTAGTGGTAGAAATCCAGAAATGCTGGATAAATCTGGATGTAGAAATTATATTTCGAGTTCAAATAATTTTAGGAGGTTTTAGTACTTCACTTTAATGTCCTCAGAAGGCTTTAAGAGAGCATGTTGTAAAATAGGCATTGGGAAATATTTGCTAAAGGCTTAAATAATTAAAATGTAATTTTATATGGACGTTAGCTTGGACGCCAGGAAGGAGGTGACACTAACAGGACCAGAGAGAGTCACAGTCTATTCAAATTACCAGTTTAATGCGAAAGTGACAATGAGCTGGAAACGGATTGGTGGGGAAATTGCCTTTACATTAGATTTCCCTGTGACAAATTTCATTTCTTCACTTGTAAATACTGGCTGAGTGTTTAGTTGATACCAGATATTTTCTTGTTTAGAAGATACAGCACATAAAACAGTGCCAACAGATTCCTAAGTATTATATTTTTGTCCTCCAAAGGTCAGTATATTGAATTTGTGATTCCCACTATCCATTAATGTGGTCTCATTTGGATATAGGATTTTTGCTGAAATAATCAATTTAAAAATTACAGACTGGGGAGATAGCTCAGTGGTCTAAGTGCCTGCCTGGCAAGAGCAAGGACCTGAGTTCCATCCCTGGTACCCCATGCTGTGCTGGCCCTGGAACCTGGACACACTAGGACAGTTACCGAGAGGGCATGGTGGCACATACCTGTAATCCCAGCACTGGGGAGGCTGAGACAGGAAGATCAGTATGTTAACTCACTGCATAGTGAGACACTGTATCTAAGTAAATAAATAAATAAAATTTAAAAATCTTTTTAAATAAAAATTAGGACACTAGGATAGTTCTTATTTGTCTACTACAGATTTCTTTATGAAAAAGGAAATTTCAGAACAGACACAGAGAAACACATCCCTAGAGAATACATGTGAAAAGAAAGAGGTAGATTGATGTTTTTACAGACCAAAAATTGCTAGAGAACAACCAGAAACTGGGACAGGCATAAAGGCCAGATCCTTTTTTGCGCCTGTAAAATGAACCAATACCACCACATGTTGGATTCAGACTTCTCCCCTGCAGAACTGTTTCTGCTCCTTGCTGATACTTTTTAATGACAGCTCTGGACTAACTTCAGTGGAAAACTCCAGCCTCATACAACTTTGCATTCTACTCTGGGGCAGGGAGGGAAGTAGAGAATCACCAAAGTTACCTGGAACTACTTCCTCTGGAAATACAGTCCCGTATGAAGAAAGGTGGGGGGATACTGAAAGTGCTGTTTGGATAACGCGGCCTTGCACTGGATGCTGCTCCTCATGGGGCATGAGGATCTGAAACATGGACTATGGGAGGGACCCAAACCTGGCTCTGAGAAAGGACATACTTCCTACAAAGAGCTTCCAGGAGGTTCATATGGCACCAATGGAGTAGCGGGGAGAGGGATTGGTAGGAGGGTGATGAATTACTGTCTAGATCCAAGTTAGGTTTAGACAATGGTTTTTTTACTTCTATTCTGAAGTAGGATGCGATGGAAGGGATTTCTATAGTAGTAGTAGCAGCAGCAGCAGCAGCAGTGATGCGATCTAAGTTTTAAAGAGATGTCAATGGCTACTATGATGGAAGAGATTATAAGAAGGCAGTATATCAGTTGCTTTCCTGTCGCTAGGACAAAATACCCACCCCTCACAACTTAAAGCCTTTTTTTGGCTCATGATTTGAGTCCATTCATAGTTGGCTCTAAGGCAGGAGTGTGGCAGAAGGCCCAGGCGGGGGACAGATGCTGATCCCATGCAACCAGGAAGCAGAGCAAGGAGAGAAGATGAGGTGAGGAGCACATCCCTCCAGGTCGCCCCCTGGGCCACGCCTCTACTGGTTAACCTCTGAGGACTGTATTGCTCCCACGACCCAAGCTCTACCCTAACACTCAGTACATTTTTAGATCTAAAGCATAACAAGAAGCAACGTTGGAAGCCTAAGAATGAGGGAGGAGCCTATTGTAGTAAAAGCATCCAGAGGAGAGATGAGGTTGGCTTGAGGCTGATGGGTGGAGGCAGATAGGATGGGCCAGGGATCTGCAGGGTGAGATGGAGCCTCGCAGACAGACAGGAACCGTCATGGGGAAAAGTGAGAGCAAGTCTGCGGGCGCGCAGCAAGAAGTTTCCACTTAATCAGCTAAGTAGTTGGTGCTGATCACTGATTACTCATGCTGGAAGGAGCAGAGGAAATGATGGAGTTTGTGGAGAAGGGAACCTGGCTCGGGGTGCCATGGAGTCACTCAGAGCTAGGGCACCGTCAGCTCCAGGATATCGCTGCTGCTGCTTTCAGCTTTCAATGACATTTCTGGGCCCGAGTGAGTGGCTGTCACACTTTGGTTTCCACAATGAAGTAGTGGACTTCATTTTCTCTAGTGAGGGCTCAGTTTGAACGTGGGGGGGGGGAGAAGTCTTATTATTTCAATCTCTTGAAACTTTTCACCTTTAGTCTGAGATTTGAATCATTTATTAATATTAAGGGGAAGAAAATTACTTAAGTCAAAATATCATGTGATTGCTCACCAACTAAGCAAAATGATTTGGCTTAACATTATCAAATGCTTTTTGTGGGGAGAATCCAATATAAAGAAGTTAGCAGTTCAAAACTCCACACAATTACTTAATTTTTTTTATCTAGCTTTTTGAATATTTCATTTAATTACTACACCTTACCTTAACTTGCAGTTTTTCTCAGGAGCAGCAAATGCTACTTTCTGAAAAGAAAAGTTTACAGCACAGTAACATGTAGAGATATAACAACATTGAGTTTAAAGAAACTATCTCTAAAGTGTAATAGGTTTCAAAAGCAATTTTTTAAAATGTTGAACATGAACAGGTTGACAAAATATGAGGTGAATGTGTACAAGTTCTCCGTGTACTAGGTTCCAAGAGTTGCTATTTGATATCAGTAACTTGAGTTTGAATGCATCATGAGTTGAAGGGTGAGGAAATCATTTACCTTTATGCATTTCAGTTTCATCTTTAAAATTGAAATAGAAAGGAATCCTACTTGGTGAGGTTGCAGCGGGTCTTAGCCGAGCTGAGGCATGGTAAATACCATGCTGCTAAGTAGTAGTAGTATTTCTATTACTGAAGTTCACTAATTTTTTTTTTTAATTTCAGTTTCCGTTCAGAGAAAACAGTAGTTACAGTTAGATCTAATAACTGGGGCACCCTAGGGTTGACATCAGTGTGAAGGAAGGACGTAGTATGGACAAGGCTGGGGCATTGTTGGGGGTGGAGGAGGGCTGCACTTGGCCTCAGTGTGTCTCTGTGCATCCACCTGGCGTGGTGGTATCTCCTGCAAGGTCCTAAGTTGTTTCCAGGCCACAGGGATTGCTGCTGCCTGCTGTGGCCCTCCACACTCATGGCCCTTGGTCCAGCAAGCCCACGTGACAGTGCCAGTTGGGTGTACAGAGAATAAACTCATTTGCATAGCTGCTTCCCACCCGAGCATACCTGATGCTTTGCCTGGACCTGCCAGAGCCTGGAATCGAGGCTGCCTGCTCTACTGTGAAGCTCTGGTAGGGTGGAGTAATGCTGTCTTCCTGGGCTTTTCAGAGCTTATTTTAGAAAA
This sequence comes from Octomys mimax, assembly GCA_002564305.1. Taxonomy (NCBI): domain Eukaryota; kingdom Metazoa; phylum Chordata; class Mammalia; order Rodentia; family Octodontidae; genus Octomys; species Octomys mimax. Next base: position 11,770 of record NDGM010934146.1, read on the forward strand.
CTGTTTGGCAGCTTGTTTGCTGACCCTGTTACTTTTCTTCTAATTGAAGCTTGAGTTCAGCAAAGATGCACATGACTTGGCCACAGAGGCAAGTTTGTCCCTGAGGTCTCTCTGAGACTTTTGGGTTTCTTTCATTTTTTCCTTCATGCAGAAAACTGTAGGTGTGTGAATCCACAGTAGGAGTTTTGATCCTTGCCTATTCCATTAAAAATCTGATAACATTATATCTTTTGGGTTAAGGATTTTGTAAATCCAAACCTTTTCTCCTCTCTCCCTCTCTCTTTCCTCCTCTTCCTCTTCCTCTTACTCCTCCTGCCCCTCCCCTCCCCCTTCTCCTCCCCTCCTCCTCCCCTTCTTCTCCTCCTTCTTCTTCCTCTCTCTCTTTTTCCCTCCCTCCATCGCTTCCTTCCTTCTTCCCTCCCTCTCTCTCTCTCCTTCCCTCTCCTTCCCTCTCCTTCCTTCTCCTTTCCTGAAATAGAGGAAGAGGTAGAAGGAAGTACCAGCAACTAAGATCACAGAGGGTAAATTTTCTAAATTTCATGCAGGTAAGCATTATTTTTTTTCATTCTTTCAATCATACAGTCTTGTGCCAGGAAGTATCTTAGAATCTATGAAGAAGGAAAAATTGAGGTCTTCAATTCTTTACAACTATTTTAGGGTGATGGATCCATAAACAAGTAACTACAGTAATTAGAAGGCAGTGGAATGAAATGTAGAGCAGGGAAACATGAAAGATTCCATGAAAGAACGTGTCAGGAGAAGAATCTATGCAGGAAATGACAGGCTTTCAGGGCTGCTTTTGTCCCATGGAAGCTCATGGACAGGAATCACATTTATTTTTTTTTTTATTTTTTTTTTAAACATTTATTTATTTATTTATTTAGAGAGACAGAGA
>NDGM010934157.1:0-10078 GCA_002564305.1 Octomys mimax
AACTGGCTAAGACAATTTTCTAAAGGATAATCTTAGGTCATTGATGTTGATTATGTGTGTTTTAAAATAAGGCACAGATAGAATAAAAATAAAACCAGTATGTTTGCTAGCTCTCAATTAACATTACATATGAAAAGAAAAATAAATCAAGGAAAAACATTAAGGAAAAAAAAAAAGAACCAGTTGCCAGTTTAGCTACTTCAGAGACCCAAAGAAAAAGGATTATAAATACAGGATTAAAATTAGTAACTATGGGTTATTACTACAGACTATTCTATTTTGTATATATAGACTTGAGTCTTCATTCAGATCGTCTAAAAACTATCAAAATAGAAAATCATCTTAGATTTTGAGAAGTCTCCTTTACTTAATCATCTCCTTTCTGTAATAATCTTTTGTTCTTGTCTTTCTTTCATAATGGGTGCTGCTTGATCTCACTGCTGGTTCCTGTGCTGGAGGAAACTGTAATGCCAGTAACGCACAGTAGCATCTGCATTACATACTGAGAACATTAGCCCCTTTCTGAATGGTGCGCCTTTATAGTCCATCCTAATATTCTCAGTTCTCTCATCCTCTCCTCTTTCCCTCCTTGGCTCCATCATTTCTTCTTTGCTCTCTTCCTTTCCTGTCTCTCCCTCTCCTGTCTCTTCCCTCTCTGCCCCCTCTTCTCCCTATCTTCTCCTTCCACCCTTGCTCCTTTCCCTCCTCTTTACTCTCTTCCTCTCTCCCTTCTCTTTCTCAACTCTTCTGCTAATTCCCCATTAACTCCCTCTTCCTTCACTCACTCTCACTTCTCTCCATTTTCTATTTTCTCCCTTTTTCCTTTTCTCTGCTGTTTTTACTCTTCCCCTCTCCTTTCAGTCTCCTCTCTCTTTTTGTCACCCTCCATCTTCATTTTCTATCTTCCTTGTCCTCTTTTTTTTTCTAGGAATCATCTACTCTAGTTTTCTACACTGTTTTAAATACCTCCTTCTCTGAGAAGTCTTTAAGATCTTCTAAAAGCAAAGTGAATTGTTACCACCTGTTTTAAGACTGCTTATCCCAACAGGTCAGCAGGGATATTGCCTTACTGATCGTTGTACTCTCAGCACCTGGCAAAGTGTAGCATCCTGATGAATACTGAATGACTGGAACAATATCTTAGAAATGTGTTAGTGACACGATTGTCTTCCCAAGTAGTCGTAAGTATCCTGTGGCCATAAAGTTATAGTAAGCAACACTGATACTTTGACATTTCAAGACCTCTATAAATTATTTTTTGACTCACATAAATACTAAAATGACTCATAATTTTTATCTTTTGACAATTTCTTAAGCATGTTGAAATTTCTAACTTTATTTTTTTCTAGAGAACATTTAACATTAACATATAACATTAGTGATAAAAGAAATTTGTAACACAAGGCAAAGTAATTAGAATGAAGCTCCCCCCAAAATACTACAATTATATCAAGGAAAGCAACTTACTTTATTTCGGTCTTGCACAACCAGTATTTTCCTAGTATTTTCATCAAATACAGCTCCTTTTTGGGGAAAAAAAGAAAAGGGAGAAATATTACTTTCATTTAGTTTTGATTTCTCCTATGCTGAGCTATGATTATCAAAACCCAGTATCTTGAAGACCTAGTTGAAATATCACCATATCCATGAAAACTTATAAATCTTATTGGTAATGGACTGCTTAATTGTCCATTTTTTGAGGGGCAGCCAAATAACTCAGTGGATTAAAGCACCTGTAAGCAGGCGCAGAGGCCGGGGGTTCAACCTCCAGGCCTGCTGTGCAGGCCAAGCCCCTGGGGTGTGCTAAGATAGCAATTGAGACTAGGTGTTGTGGTGTGCCTGTAATCCCAGCTCTTGGGAGGCTGTGAACAGGCAGGTCACTCCGAGTCCAATCTAGTAGTGAGACCCTGAACAACCTGTAGACCCTTTCCTAAAATAAAAAACAAAAAACAAAACCATCAATTTTTTTTAGCAAGCTTGTTTTATTTACTTATTTGATATAGGGTCTCTCTATGCAGTTCAGACTTCTAGTGAACCTCCTGTCTCAGCCTCCCCGGTGCTGGGATTACAGGTGTGCACCACTATGCCAGGTTTCTGGGTGGGCACAGCATGTAGTACTGGGGATTGAATCTGGATCCTTGCACTTGCCAGGCAGGTACTTAGACTACCGGGCTATCTCCCCAGCCCTATTTACCTTAGATATATTTTTAATCAAAGATAGTTCTAGCATATGCTAACATATAGATTATTTGCATAGGTTTCTTTTCTAGACTGTCCATTCTTCACAGTACATAGTAAAAAAATTAATCCTTTTTTATTTTCATTTTGTGTCCTGATGATGTGTCAGGTGCTGTTACTGGTGCCACATATAGTGATAAACAAACAAAACTTGCCATCCTTAGGGGCACACATTCTGGTATGTATGTATGTGGACAAGGGACAAAGATAAGTTATACAGGACATCAGAAGGTGGTAATACTATGTCAAGAAAGGAAAAGAAATTTGTAACACAAGGCAAAGTAATTAGAATGAAGCTCCTCCAAAAATACTACACATTTTTAAAACAAGGAAAACCACTAAGTAAATTATAAATAACATTAGTGATAAAATCTATTTTAAAATGTAAATTGTAATATTAAAGAACTTTCTAAGGCAAAGAATGCAAGGGAAATACACCCTTGTAAAACTCTGTGATTGTCTAAATTGAACTTTTTCCAATGAATTCACACTTGAGCCCAAGTTCAGATAAAACCTGCACCATATGGAAACAATCTGAGCGACCCCTGCTGGTCACAATAGAAAAACTAAATCAACCCAAGATTTGGGATTAAAGGGAAGTCACTGGTACAATGTATTACTATGATTAGCAGGCACTGTGCTAAGTGCTCTATGTGCATTATCTCAGGTATTCATCATTCTGCAAGTATCATACTGAGTGACTGAGTTCACACAGCCTTCAGGGGCAGAAGTAGGCTTAGCAGCCAGTCTGAATTCCAAGGAGTCACTCATGTGTGACACAGGCCCTTCAGAACAGTGCTACTCGCTCAGAGGGCTGACACTTCTAGTTCAAGGTACAACCATTAATTCATGAAGTAATGGGTGCCTGCTTCATGCCAAACTGTCTCCTGCCTGAGCATTCAACGTTGAACAAGACATAAAATATCTGCCTTCATAGAGTTTATATCATTGTGGGAGAGACTGACATACATGACATAAATTCAGATTTTAAGTGCTCTAAGAAATGAATACACATAAAGGGACATAGCCTGATGGGATTATCATGTGGGAGAGCTGTACTGTAGAAGCTTTTCATAAAGGAAGATATTTGAGTAGAAACTTCAGCTCTAAAGAACTAGATGAACAAAACTTTGGAGAAGCAAACTGTAGAAATAGGAGCCTTTTGACAAAAAGAGTCTAGTCAGACATGAGCTTGTTAGGTCTGAAGAACAATAAGGTCATAGCTCACTCTAATCCGTTGACACCTACCTCTGATGATTGCAAAAAAAAGTTAACTATTTTGTCTTTACCTAAAAACCTCTGGACCTGTCCAGAACAATTTCCTACTTTACCTTGTTCCTGTCCCCCAAGAGCCATCTGAAATCCTAGCTATCCTTTAAGACTGGTCAAGTTCCACATCTCCTATTTCCTAAAGGCCTCAGGTACTTCTAAACGAGCAGTGGCAAACCTATGGCACACATACTGCAGAGGGCTGTTTGTATCGTTGAAAGCTCTAAAAGGTTTGCCATGACAGTAACTATAATGTACAGTGTAATACTTATAAAAGTCTTTTATAAGATTTCCTGTATGTGTATTGTATATTACTGATTCTATAACAATAACCAGATCTGTATGACTTCACAATGAGGTGTGAAGCTGTCATCAAATTATTATGTAAGATCTTTTGAAGTAGCGCTAAATGGAAATTTTCTGAATGTTTTCTTGCTACAGGGTAGTATGACCACAAAGAGCACATTATTCGATATCCCTTTATAATACTTCAGATGTGCAAACTAGCTCAAAAACTCTAGTGAATTATTTGAAAGCAAATAAAATTAATTACTAATTATATTTCTGCTTTAGTAAACTTAAGATGATAAAGGAGTCTTTTTTTTTTTGTGGAAATTAAGAATTTCCTTAACCCTGGTTCTCAAAGAGTGGTATTGAGATTAGTAGCAAGAACACAAACAGCTTCAAGAAATTACAAGAAATGCAAACTTTTAGGCTCACCTCCCTGAATCAAAGGCTCTGGGGACTGGGTGTAGCCATGTGTTCTGACAAGGCTTCCAAGTGATTCTGATGTACTGTAAAAGTTCGAGAGCTCCTTGGTGTGATAGAAGTGTTTTCAACATTATGTTTCTGAAGCGAATGAGTGACTTCAACATTCTATACTACAGTTAAATTATTTCACTTTAAATAATTGGCACAGTAACAATATGTCTTTAACAATTAACACTGAAATATTGGTTTGTATTATATTCAACTTAAAAGTTATCTTTTACTGTGCAAGTTCACATATTTAATACTAATATGTGTGGGGGCCGTCCCCACACATAAAAATGGAGTCCCTCGTGGCATTCTGAGAGGTTATGAGGGAAGGATTCTCATTCATGAATGCTGGATAGTAACTATCTGAAAAAAACCCTGCTAAAACCACAAGCTTACAGAGAGGCACCACAGAAAGACTCTTCAAGGTCACTTGCCAAGCAACTAATCAACCTTGGGCTGATGCCACTTTTATTATTAATCTATTGTGACCCAAGGATTATTGTTTTAAAAATATCCACTATAATTCTTTTTGTCTTTAAAAACTTACTTTGCCCTCAATCTCTCTGAATATTCTCCTAGCTTACTATGGCATGTGAATTCCCATTACAATTTGCTATTCCTAAATATCACCCATTTCTGGAGATTCTGACTGTTTAGTTTACTTACGTTGTCATATGCTTGACTAAATCCTGATCCCAGTTCAGTGCCACTATCTCAGTAATTAAGTTCAAATAATGAAGTGCACATGCTCTGTGGAACACGTTCAAAGCTATCTTTTGGAAAACTAAACTCTTGGTACTCTCTGTGCTGCTCCCTGCTGACTAATAAGGCAAACATCATCTATGTAAAAGCAGTATGAATTGGTCCCAAGGAAGCATACCAGTGAATCAAATAATTCATGAATAATCTGTCTCTTCAGCTGTAAGAAGCAAGAAATTGGGTGACCATCTAAAAAGTCAATGCTTTTTCCATGATTTTGACACTAACCGGCAACTCCTACTTGATGGGTAGCATATCCCGGTAATCTGCTGGGCCCTTCTCCCAGCCACAGGGTCAGAGTTGATGAATCCGATTCTGCATGGTGAAAGCAGAAACCCAGAGAAGCAGCAGGAGCAATAAATTGGCTTTGGAGGATGGGAATGTGCAGCCACACAGCTACTCTGCCTTCTGATCGCCATTGCTGTATCGCAGCTAAATTGGAGAAAACTCTGTAAAGATGATCTAATTGGTGTTACTGCCTTTAGAAAGCTATCTTTAAGCATGTACTTATCTCACTGGTAAGCTCTGTGGAAAATGACCCTAAAATGTCCATATTGCAAATGTTGGTACTATCATGTCTTACAATTATCATATTGCTGATAAGACTTGAGAGTGTCAACAGTGGCTTTTATTTCCATGCTATCTAACAGCAATATGCAACACACAATAAACATTTAGTACTTGTAGAATGGACACAGCAACTGATTTAAGCAAAGTAAAATGGCATTCTACTGCCCCATCTCTTTCCTGTATCAGAGATTAAAACCCAGGGCCTCTTACATGCTAGGCAAGCATTCTACCAAGGCATTACATCCCCAGTCAATGCTACTTATCACCCTTTACCAATAACTACTGAGGATTTGTACTTTTTTTTCTTTTACAAGTTCTGTCATAATTTTTTTTTCCATTTGTGTTATTTGGAACAGTGTCTCACTATGCAGATAGCACTCGTAGTGATCCTCCTGTTTTTAGCTTCCCTATCCCTGTGATTACAGGTATGCACCACCATGCCTGGACTCTGTTGCCAGCTCAGTGTACCCTGGGGGTGGGACCAGTGTGGCATGCTGAACCAGGGATTGGACCCTGGTCCCTGTGCTTGCCAAAGCAGGTGCTTAGTCCATTGAGTTATCTTGCTGGCCCTGTCATAATTATTTTTGATTTATAAATTCCATGATGCTCAAAAGCTAAATTTTTAAATGCTAGATCTAGAAAAGCCTGAAAAGTAAAGATAAATACATAATGAAGAAATCAACCATATTTTACTAGCTTGGAGAGATAAAATTAAAATTCTGGTTATTTTTTCATACATTTTAGAATATCATGCCTGTTGTTTGTATCTCACAAAATGTTAAGCATTCTTTCAATGAATGTAGAATTTGTAATAATTGTAGTTTTTCACATACAGATGTCCTATAAGTTATTTAACCAATTTTCTATTCATTTTTAATTTTTATTATAAATAATATAATGAACACAAAGATATTTTTGTTTCTGGATTCTCTCAATTCTTATTAAGATTAATAAGTAATCTATTATATAAACTTAAAAATTATGTTTGTGTGATTTGCTAGAACACATCAAAATTACCTAATGACATCTCTCCCATTACTTATTTAAAAAAATTCTATTTAAAGGTCAACGCATTTGCAGTTCTCCAAGTTAGCTTTATATTATGAAGTAGGGCTCAAGTCATACATTTTATGACTGGCTTGCCTAAGGTTAGATAGCTAGTCCTGGCATTGCAAAGACTATAGCCAAGACCCATTTCACCACTGATGCTAAATGTTACATGTGGTGCTAACACTGTTATCTGACTATTCATCTGACTTTTAAACTGTCCATAACAAAACAGGAACACTAAAAAATGTGTATACATGCTGAACAACTTACTGTCAATACACAATCGATTCAATTTACCTGAACAGAGATTTATCAGGCCCTTTTTTCCTGGATTGTTTCCCTTTAAAGGCACTACTAGTTAAGTTTGTTTTGATTCCATTACAACAGAACTAGCAGTAGCCTTTAAAGGAGGCATACTGCAATGAGAGCTATTCTAGAAAGAGGAGAGGTGACCTACTCTCTGTGCCTCACTCAATACCATCTGAGCTGACAAATTAGTTATCTTTTATTGAACATAGTTCTAGCAATTAGAACCCAGGGCGCTGCATATGCCAGGGCACTGAGCTACATCCTTAATCATTTTGAGACATGGTATTACATTGTCCACACTGGCCTGAAATTTGCAATCTCGCCTCAGTCTCCACAGTAGGTGGTATTATAGGCATGGTCCACCTGAAAATTATCTTTGGTCAGATTTATTAGCACTGCGATAATTTACAGAAGCAACCAAAACAAATATTTTCATTAACCATTTGTTTCATGGTAGAACCTGAGACAGAAACCCTGGATGTGCCCCTCCAAATCCAACACACTTTCTTTGGGTAAAGCTTTTGATCACCTGCTGGTCACTAGTAAATTAGTCCATGGGTACAGTAAATACCAGTCTGTACACACATACATATGTACACGCACTGGAAGATAAACTGGTGATACTGCTAGGGTCAAAGGGAGATTCTCAGCACTTGTTCACTTAGGTGATAAAGGTTAACTAGTGAGCACTGTTACAGATGCTTACTTGCAAAAATGCTCAACAGGGTCAAGAGTTGAAGTTTCCTGGTGTGAAAGAGTTTCTCTGTAGAGGTATTACAGTGCTGAGTTTCCTCCCTATACCTAGAGTCTCTTATTATTAGCCCGAGGCAGTTTGAAAAACAGGTTTTGAAAAGTATCAGTTCAAGTACTTCTGCCAAAATGAAGGATCCCTCACCCAAGCTTCCTCCCTTTTTACAAGAGAATGTTCAAAGCCAGTGCATTTTCCTATTGAAAACTCTACCGCTTCGGAAGTAAAAGCAAACTGTCCTTGCGCGGAAACTCCTGCGTACCAGCCCAGCCGGCTGCGCGGCCCGGTCCACCGCGCTCCCCCACCACCATGCTTCAGAGTACGCCCAGCGGGAGTAAGGCGCGCTGAACGGCTAAGCACGCAGCCCACCCCGCGCTTCCCACGCGCGCGCGCCATCCACGTGCGCCTCAGCAACCCTGAGGTCCCGTCACCCCGAGTGGGGTCGCAGCACTTTCACCGGTCACACTTCCGAAAGTGGACGGAAACCCGGGATGCTCACCCCAAAGGCCACCTCTTTACACAGCACCCCAGAGACCAAAGGCATGGGAATTAAACGAAGCAAGCGGGCCAGGGCCACGCGTGCCCGTTCCCCGCCCTCGAGACGCGGGGGCTCCTCGGAGAGGCTGGGGTCCCGCGGCCCTGCCCGGGGCACTTGCCCTGCAAGCGCCTCTGGAAGGCGGCGGTGTCCAGGCGCTCCAGCGGCCCGAGCCGCACCGAGACGCCCCCATATCTGTCCGGGTCGCCCTGCAGCTCGCCGGCACTGGCGTGGAGGCCGGAGGCGCCCGGAGCCCGGCGAAGCCCCGCCAAGAGGCCTAGGCAGCCGGGGCCGGCCAGCGCCGCGCGCCAGAAACCCCCGCACCGCTGCGGCAGCATAGCCCCTCTCGCAGCCTCAGGAGCGCCGGCGCGCAGCGCGCCGAGGTCGCACCGTAAACCTTAGAAGAGTCCCTCGCCACATCAGCGTCGATCTGGGGCGACCCTTTGCAGAACTTTAGCGAGGGGGTATGGAGTCTGGCCTTCGCTTGGATCCAGGAAGACAGGGAGAAAGGTCCCACCGCTTATTTTGATTGCTATTTTAGGTCAACTGCAGTTTGTTCAGGGACGAGGCAAGCGGGCGGAGGTGCCTGAAGCCCCAGTCTTTCAGAGATTCCCGGCCTACATAGAGGTCCTATACACAAAATCCATGTTTCTTTACAGAGGTGAGAATCTCCGTAACCGCTCTCAAGACCCCGGGCTCTGAAGGCTTTTGGATCTGCGCTAATCGCGGCCTTATGTGATCGCGCCCCGCTCGGAGGATTACGGCGTGGGCGGAGCCTCGATGACCTCTGACCCGGAAGTTTTCCCCTTCGTACACACGCGCGCACGCCGAGCCGGCTTAGCTTTAACTGGGTGCACTCGCGGTTCTGTACTGGCTGCTCTCGGGTCATGTCTTCCAAGAAGAGCCGAAAGCGGCTGAACCAGACCTCGGAAAATGGTTCCCCCTTGCTCTCTGCGGCTTCTCCTCGTGCGGGGCCCCCAAACTTGGCGGCGGCTGGGACTCTGGTGGTGACCAACTTCCTAGAAAAGGGTAAAGAGTTGTGAGGGACGCTGCCTGAGGGCCGGGAGGTGGGGGTGGGGGTGGGTCAGCGTGGCGGCGGGGAGGAGACTGAGGTGTTTGAGACCCTGGAAGTGTGTCTCCACCGGGAAAGTTAGGCAGAAATGGACCAGTCAAGGTTTTTTTTTTAAAGTTGTTAAGAATTGTTAAGTTGCCTTTAAAATGTGCCTTGCCTCAGCTGGAATGAATACCACAGCTACCTGTACAAAATAGTTCCTACCTAATGAGCGTAGGATATGTTGACTAAAAAACTGCCGTAAAAATGTGAATCTGTCTTTCTTAAGGAACATTATTAGGCCTTTAAAATTAAAAAAAAAAGTTTCTTCCACTGCACTGTCGCACAATTTCTGTGAATTAATAAAGGCTGTTAATTGTACATTAGTGTTAGGACCGCCTCGTAGTTTAGTTCTGTCACAGACATCTTTCGTTTAGTTTTCACAGAAGCTGTGATCTATGGGCACTGTATAGTTATAGGTCGTTTTTGTTTACCTGTCTGTGGTCTGTTCACTGGGCCACATTCCCCCCCCCCCTTTTTTTTAATTTTGAAAGGGTCTCACCAGGTTGTCCAGGCTACCCTTGAACTTGCTATCCTTCTCACTCAGCCTCCCAAGTAGCAGGAATTACAGGAGAGCACATCCGCGCCCTAGACTAGTTGTGTCCATTTTACAGATTTAAGAAAGCTGAATGACATGCCTAGTTCACACAGATGCTAACAATCAGAGACCAGGGGGCTGGCGAGATGGCTCAGTGGTCTAAAGCACCTACTTGGAACAAGCTCGGCAAAA
>NDGM010934161.1:0-10263 GCA_002564305.1 Octomys mimax
AGTTCAGCTTGTTCCAAGTAGGTGCTTTAGACCACTGAGCCATCTCGCCAGCCCCAAGCATTTCTCTTTTTGCTTGAGCTAAAAATAAAATTAGCAAAGTGTGACTACTGAGCAAGTTACGCAGGATGTGTGAGCAGTGTTGTCAGAAATATAAATTCTACATATTGCAGTAAAAGAAACATGGAATGTTTGCCAAGTTCTTGTGAAAAATCTTCCTCTAAAAATTGTGCCAGCTTGCTAAATATAAGTTGCTCCGAAGAACAGAACCAGCCCACCTGTTAAACCCACATCACATTAGCTAATGGGACTTTTGTGCCATCAACTGCCTCTACAGGAAGGGAATGAGGAGTGGGATGGGGGTACCTTTCTCCCCTGCAGCCACGGTCTCTCGTGGCCTATGGCTGCCTCTGCATGCAGAAGGCTCTAGGTGGTGTCCATATGGCCTTGCACACATGAGAAAAAGAATCTCATAGCCAGATGGCTGAAAGAAGGCTGATTCTATCTAGGTTGCTTAATAATTTTTGGATCAGAGAATGAGAGTGGCAGGAGAGATATTCTTTGACTGCTTTCATAGTGTTCCAAAGCTTCTGTCACACTGCCCAGTTTTCAAGAACAAAAAGCACATCTGGTTCTAAGGATGTAGTCGCCTCTACTATAAGAAGGCACCTAAAAATGGAAGCGACCGACGGACCAAAAGTCTAAATGTGTTGAAGTGTAACATCTATGCCAGGAAGAGAGAATTGGGCTGGAGAAGCACAATGTGTGGATATTGTGGAGTTCAACATTCATATTGCCGTTTGGGAACTTGAGCTGTGTCCCTGGGCAAGACTAAACCTATATACTTCACTGCATGTGCGAGAGGGTGCGCCTATGGAAGAAGGTGCTGGAAAACCCGCTGTGCTGGTACAACTGTGTGCCTTCAAAAGACACATCCAACTTCCAGCTCTGGCATCTGTAAATGTGATGCTGTTTGAAATTAGATTCTTTGCAGGTACAAATTTAAGGCTCTCGCTGGGGAGATAGCTCAGTAGAATAAGTGCTTGTTTGGCAAACGCAGGGTCCCGAGTTCAATCCCTGGTACCACAAAAATAAAAATAAAAATAAAAATAAAGTTAAGGCTCTCAAGATGCCATTACTGTGATGGTAGGGTCAATCCAAACTCTGAAATTAGTGTCATTGTAAGAGAAATGAGGGGGAGATTCGAGACACAAAACACAGAGAAATAAATGGTGAGAAGGCAGAAGGCGAGACAATGTGTTTACAAGCCCAAGAATATCAGGAATTACTGGCAATCACTAGAAGCTGGGAGCCAAGAAGGGAATGAATTCTCCCCGAGAGCCTCCAGAGAAACCAACCTTGACAACTTGATTCTGTATTTCTGGCCTCTCCAATTAGGAGGGGTTCATTTCAGTTGTTTTACACCTCCTCATTTGTGCTAATATGTTATGACAGCTTCAGGAAACTAATGCAGCCACCTAAAGAAACACACACAGGAAGTGGAGACCCAGACTAAGAGGAGACCAAAGAGGGCCCACAGGATGGAAACAGCACCACGTATGGCGTTCACTGAGCTCGTTAGCATTAAATAAAATGGAAGTTCAGTTCCTCGGTTGTGCTCATCACCACGGATGTGCTCAGAAGCTACCTGTAGCACGTGGTTACCAGATGGAACAGAGCGGATAGAGAACGCTTCAATCACTGCAGAAGTCCTAGCAGGCTGTGCTGCACTAGACGATAATTGCTCTAAGAGCTACCAATCAAGGTTCCATCTTTATAGGTAAGCAGCTTGCGTGGGGACCATTGGCTTCAAATCCATCTTTTTGCTCACACCTGCACCAGAAGATAACAGTTATCCCTGGTAGTGTCACTTTTGATTATGAAGGAATAAAAACAGCAAGGTGTAAATATATTGCAACCACCTGTCTCAGATTTCCTTGCATGGACCATCTTCCAAAACAGCAAGCATATCAGATGATAGTATTGATAGGCAATTATCTCTTAAGCCAACATTCCACATCACTAAGATAGAAACCATCAACCACGCTGTTCTTATCTATAAATACTACGTGACTCATACCCAGGTGAACGTATTTACTCAGTTCCCCTTTCTGTATATTTCTAATTCCTCTTAAAAGTTTAAGAGGGACATTTCCCCTTGTAGTGATTTAACTTCTGCTGCGCACTACAGTTATTGAGAACAGCAGGAACTTTTTGATGGCTTGAAAACTAAGAAGTTAAGAGGGGATTGATGGAATATACAGTTGATATTCCCCCAAAGATGCATATGGCAATGTTGTTACAATGATTTGAAAGGGTAAAGGTGGGCGGTGGGTAGTCTTGGTGAAAATGGGAAAGAATTATATTCTCCATTGCAAAAGCTGTCGTCACCGAGATCCACCTGTTCAGAGCTATCTTTAGCTGCATTTGGGAACAATTTTCCTACATAACCTTTCTCTCCCTCACTCTTCTCTTCAGGTATAGAGGAGGAGGCATTTGCAGCATGAAAATGAGAAACGTAATTATAGGGTTATGAATATGAGTGTGTGTGCGTGCGCACACATGTGTATGTGTGTGTTTGTATGCAAGAGTGAGACACAGCCAGAGCCAGACAGAGAGGCAGAGAATGCTGGGATGTAAGTGAGGTGATACATTTTTTGTTTATAAATAATATAAATAGAATGACTTTCAAACTTGCAATCTTTGCACCCTAGAGCCCTCTCTCTTTAAGCCACTAGGTGTCCCCTGAGGATGTCACACATCATGGTGCTGCCATTATTTTTGTCCTTAGCCTTTGCTTTAGCTTGAAAGTATCACGTCATCTGCTCTCTGGGGGCAAAGTCCTGCTCAGTTTGAAGGCCAGCACAGATGTCACTATGGACCACTTTCCCAACTGTTCTCTCCTTTCAAAGGTGTTGTTGTCTTGGTTGACTGTCTCTCTCTGTCTCTTTCTGTCTCTCTCTGTCTCTCTTGGTCTCTGTCTGTCTGTCTGTCTGTCTGTCTCTCGCTCATCAAATGGGGTCATCCACCACACAGAATCTGAATTAGTTACATTGTTATTGTTTTCTTCTTACTTTATCAGCATAATGGAACCCAGCTTGGCCCTCAGTGGAAAGCAGGCTGAATGGAAGAGAGAGCTGGGTGGGGCTGAGTGGGAAGCTACATGGGAAAAAAGGTGCTCGAGGGGAAATCTCTCAGTCACATTTTTCTCATCATTTGACACATTTTACTAGAACCATTTTTCACTCAACAAAGTTCATCGGCTGTCCTTTGGAGCTGGTGCATCATGTTCTGTGCAGATAAATTAACCATCATGAGTAACAACAGATCTCTTTCTTCTTCTTAGCCCTCAACATGCATTCACTCCACTCATCCCATCTTCCCTGTTCCTGTGGCTTCTCAGTGTAGTAAATGACACCTTCTTATGCTTCATTGTTTAAAGGAAAAGCTGAACCTCATCTTTTATTTTGTTCTTTTCTTCTTATGTCTCATCCTCTCATATCCAGTTCATTAGTATAAACTCTCAACTCTCTCTCCAGCTCCCTGTCTCACACCCACCACCTTGGCCCACCTACCAGTATCTTTACTTGGGTGACAGAAAATGGCTTCTTCCTTGACCTCCCACATCTGCTCTCCATTGAGAGGCTGGACTGACAGTTTTGAACTATAAACTGGTGAATTTCATTCCTCCAGTGGCTTCTCGCTGCCCTTGGGGTGAAACTAAAGTTCCTCAACATGGCCCGTGAGGCCTCCAGAGGCTCCCAGCTGCTGTCCTCCTCTCCTACTCATGCTCCAGCACCCTCACACAGAGCTTCGTCCTCCATCTCAGTGCTGGTCATGGACTCATCTGATTTGAGTGATGTTCCCTTCGCTCTTGGAGGATTTGTTCTCTTTTTCAGATGTAAGGCTCACTTTTTAAGGTCACCCACTCAGCGTGGCTTTCTATGACTTCCACCAAGTAAGGATATTTCTCCTTATAAACTCTCAGCTCTCCTTAAGGACTTATTTTGTGTCTTCCACAAGACTCACATTTATCATGAGTCTGGGAATTTGTGTGCCTGTTTGAATACTGACTCTTTTCCGGTGGACCTTCAGCTCCACAAGGGCAGAGATCATGACTTTAATTCAGTTCCCAGCATGGTGCTTGGGGTGGCATACATGCTCTGTAAAATATATGCTAAATAAATAGTGCAGTGAGTGAATAGTTGGACTCCTCCTCCAACCACTAAGTATTATAATCCTGCTTGTGCTTTGAGTCCTGGCACAGGGTCAACTCAGTGCAAAATCTTCTCTGGATCTATATTTGAAATGACCACTGCCTTGAGATCCTATGCTGTTTTGTTTAAAGATTTGATGTTGAGTAGCAACACAGACTATAGGAGAGCAGTTAAGAGTAAGCAGGCTTGGGTTGAGTCTTTATTTAATATTCTTCACTTTTGTGATCTACTTAGGCAAGCAAACTCTCTGACTTTTGATTCTATTACATCAGCAGAAATGCTTTCTGCTTCATTTTTGTGTCACACTTGATCCATAAGAGACTTATTGGAGACTGATAACTACTGTAACTTTGGTTCAGAATTTTCAAAAAGTTATTTGAAAATAAGAAAAAATGAGTTCTAAGTGACATAACTGAAAGCACTTGATTTCTCTGAGTAAGGTCAAAAAAAGCCTGATATTGAAAAACGTCCCAAGTTCCTGAATCATAAAATACTGATTTTGTTTTTGGCTTTTTTGAAACAGGGTTTTACAATGCAGTTCAGGCTGGTATTGAGCTCACAATGATCCTACTGCCTCAGAGTCCTGATTACTGGAATTACAGGCATAAGTCACCACACCCTGCTAAAATCCTGGTTTTAATCTTCAACTTTACCACTAATTGGCTCTGTATTACCCTTTTGAAACACTGTCTCCTAATGTAATAGGAATGATACTGACGGAAAGAGACATATAATGAGGAGTAAATGTGACATACAAATACAGCAGTGGACCACTGAATGAAGGCCAAATCATAGCCACATAAAAATGTCATAATACTGGGTCTATTTCACTCAAGTAGGACAGAAACTCAGTAAAAGTCAACCTGATCAAATCTGACGTACCTAACGCTGCCAGCAAAACTCCCGCGATTTCTCAAAGCTGCCAGACTTACCAGCACCTGACCCACCCTCACCCCCCAAAGAAAAAGATTTTCTCAGATTGATGAATCCAGTACAAATGTATAGGCTTCCTCCCACTGCCTGCCTGTCTGTTCTAGATAGTGCCTTCAATCACTCTTGCAGTAGCTGTAGGCTTCAAGGTGAGCTCATCTGGGGCTGGATTAGCAGTAAAACATGGTGAACTGCAGTGGTTCCCAATCAAATGATAGACTCGGCATCCTGGAGCGATATCTGAAATTTGGCGGCAAAGGTCTTATTTGAAAGACAATAATAAATAGTCGACACCTCTATGGAAAGCATATTCAAACATTCTTGATGTCCAATTAATGAAAGGTTTGTGTAGGAAAATAATAAGTCCCACTTTTATCATATCTGTAAAGGAAAGAACTGAGATGTCTGCTGGTTTAAATAGTGCAACTTTATGGGTCATATCTGCTTGGAACTTGTAAGAACAATCTTATTTGGAAATCCTTTGCAGAGGTAATCGAGTTCAGAAAAGGTCAGATTGAATTAGGGTGATTCCTAAGTCCAATATGACAGATGTCTTCATAAGAAAAGGAACATTTGAGAGTGGGCACATGGGCACAAAGAAGACAGTCATCTGTCAAGAGAAATCACTAGAAACTAGAAGAAAATTCCTTCCTAGAATCTTAAGAGGAAAAAGAACCTGTTGTTTCTTTGATCTTACACTTCTATCCTCCACAACTGAGAGATAATACATTTTTATTGATTTAATACATTCAGTTTGTGGTGATTTGATATAGTAACTTGAAGAAGGAAATGGATTCAGGTGGGAATCTGACTATAAGACCACCAGTTCTGTCAGATTAGCAGGTAGTTCTAATTTTTGTCAACTTCCTCAAGATTTAGTCTTTAATTTGAAAAAATTTATTTCAAAAACCTCAAATCCACATAAAGAGAGTATAAGAAAAAATATTATGTGCTAAGTTTCCTCATGAACACAAATGCAAAAAATCTCTCTAAGACAATATCAGACTAAATTGAAAGCACATTAAAAGGCTTATATACTACTATCAAATGGGGTTCACTGCAGAGATTTAATCATAGTTCAGAATATACAAATCAATAAATGTGGTGCATAACATTAACAAAATGAAGAGTTAAAAAAAAATCATACCAAGCCAGGCATGGTCAGGCATACTTGCAATCCCAAGACTCTTGGATGCTGAGGTAGGAGTATTGAGCACAGATCCTGAGAAACTACAGACTACAAGATGCTGTCTCAAAATTTAAAAAATAAGTAAATTAATCAAAAAAGGACCGGAGATATATCTCAGTGCAAAAGCCCTGGGTCCAATCTCCAGTATCACCCCCCCTCCCAAAAGCAGGACATTATTTCAATAGGTAAAGAGAAACACTTGATGAATTTTAACCTTTTTATGGCAAAAAACAGCTGACAAATAAGATATAGAAAGAATGTACACCAACATGACAAAGGTTATATTTAACACACTGATAGCTAATACTATAACAAGTGAACCCTTGACTTAAAAACTCATCTGGTTTCCCAGAGCTGATTGTAATTCAAACTGTCAGCTGAAGGCTCAGTCTCCTCTACATAGCCTTCATAGTCTGTCTCCTATATACAGCAGATCTCGGTTGGCCCAGGATTTCTCAATGAACCCCACACAGGAAGGACATTGTGACATTGTAATGTTCTTTCAGAGTCAAATCCATATCTGAGAGCTTCTGGAAGCACAAGCATCTAACATTTGGGTTGTACCTCAAAATGTGGTGGCAAAATAGAACTGAAATTCCAGTCATAACCCAAGCTGTTTTGTGTGTCAGGTCAGTCAACTCAAAAGTCCACTGTACTCAATAGTAAAAACCCGAAAGCTTTCTTTTCTTAAGCACCCAAATTGGAAAGGAACAAATAAAATGATTTTTATTTGCAAATATCATGATCTTATAGGTAGCAATATATGTATGGGATTTTACATACTAGCTATAAGCTATCTGGAAAAGAAATTAAGGAAATAATCCTATTTACAGTAAGATTAGAAGAATAAAATGCTTAGGAATTTAACCAAGGAAGTGATAGTCAAGGAAAGAAATTTTAAGACACTAATAGATGGAAATGCATTGAAAGTTCATTGGCTAAAATATTTAACATTTCTGTACTTTTCAAAATGGTGTGCAGATTAAATGCTGTCTTCACAATACCAAACACACTGGTTACAGAATTAGAAAAAAATAATGAAAATCATATGAAACAACAAAAGATCCAAAAGAGTCAAAACAATTTTGTGAAAGAAAAGCCAACTTAGAGACATCATATCTCTTGTTTTCAAATTATTTCTCAAAAACCAGGCAGAGCAGTATACACCGATAATCCCAGCACTTGGGGAAGTTGAGATAGGAGAACCCAAGTATGAGCCAAGTCAAACCAGACCCTGTCACAAAATAAAAAATAAAAAGGGCTGGGAATGTAGCTCAGTGCAAAGATTCTGCTTCAAGACTGAGATCTGCAACATCCCACCCCCTTGCAAAGCTACAATAATTAAACCAACTTGGTACAGACATAGGGAAAAGACAGACCAATGGAAAAGGATACAGCAAATGCAGTTTTGTCAGCTGGTTTGAAATACGGCTGCCAAGAATACACAGTATGGAAAAAAAGGTCAGCTCTTCAATAAATGCTGTTGGGAAAACAGGGGTTGTCGGTGCATCAGCATGAAGCTGGACCTTTATCTTACAACACAGCCCAAATGGATTAAGGATAAAAAACAGAAGCCAGAAACTATAAAAGTTCTAGAAGAAACATTATGGAAAGCTTTCTGTCTTCAGTCCTGGGCAGTATTTTCAAAGAGCTGACACCAAAAGCACTGTCAACAAGAGCAAAAGTGGAGAAGTGGGATGGTTTCAACACCAAAATCTTCCTTGTAGCAAGGAAACCAACCAATGGGGGAAGAAACAACCCAGAGAATGGGACAACTCTGTAAAACATGAGACTAATAAGAGGTTAATATCCAAATATACAAGGAGGAATCCAAGCAGTCCAATAACAAGGAAGCAAGTAACCCAATTAAAAAAGGACAAAAGGCCTGAATAGACATTTCTTCAGAGAAGAAGGCAAATGGCCAATAAGCATGTGGAAAAGTGCTCAGCAGGGATCTAAAACAGAATCGGAAATCAAAACCTCAATGATCTAATCAATCATCTCACACATGCTGGAACAGCAGTAATAAAAATAGGCTATATTGTTGGCGAGAGTGTGGAGAAATTGAAGTTTTTTTGCACTCTTGGTCAGAACAGGAAACCAGGTGGATACCAGGGAAAACGGAATGGAGTGTCCTCAAAAAGTATATATAGAATAAACATGATTGAGGAATTCCTTTTCTGTTTCTACATCCAAAAGAGTGGACACGGAGCTATTGAAGAAACATAGCCCCAGTTCACTGCAGCATGACTCACGATAGTCATAATACTGCAATGATCCCAATGTTCATTGCTAAGATTTAGATCTAAAATAACCCTTGAGATGTGGATCACAAAAGCCTCCTAAGGGCCCCAGGAACTCATATGTAGGACTTTGGGAAGGTAACTAAATTATGGGGGCTCATGATCTTGCTTGGAAGAGGGAAGTCTTACCTAAAAGGGTGCATCCCCCATCCCAGATCCTCCTTCTGCTTCCTACTTCCTGACCACCATCATACAAGCAGATTTCCTCTCTTGGGTCCTCTGTCCATGAGGCTTCTGCACTGCAGCTGGCCACCCAAGGACTGTAACTGTGAACCAAAGTACACCTCACCTCACTGAAGTTGCAGGTGATGGGTATTTGTCTTAGCAAGGAAGAAAGACAAGCCATCCATCAACAGCTGAGCGGGTAAAGAAAATGTGGCCCCTATCTACAAAGGAGCACTACTCAGCTTTTAAAAGGAAAGGAACTGCCATTTGGGACAACAGCAACAATCCTTGAGGACATGATGCCAAATGAAATAAGAGTATCAGAAAGACAAATAACCTTGATTCCACTTGTATGGAATATTTGAAATAGTCAAATGTCCAGAAAAAGAGAATGGAATGGTGGCTGCCAGGGGATGAGAGCTGGTGGAATGGTGAGTTGTTATAAGTTAGTTACACAAGAGGAGTAAGTTCTAGAGACCTACTGTGTAACGTGTCTGTAGTTAACAAGAGGCTACTAAATACTTAAAAACTGAAAATCATAGGTCTTATGTTGTGTTTGTAACACACACATAGACATACATGCAATGCACATGCACATGTGTGCACATGTACACACACGCGCACACACACACACCCCTCAGACACGTGGGGGAACCTATAGAACTCATTGCTTTCAAGCACTACAGTCCTGTAAGTGTCAGGGTTCAGTGTCCTATTAGACAACACTTGACTAACAGGGAAAAGACCCAAGGAGAAGATAACCCTTCCTTAGAGGCTCAGACATAACTCTGGGGTGTTTCTGGCACAGCTCCTTAGAGCTGCCCTTGCCATTAGCACCCCACTGCCACAGAGTAAGCTGACTGGGCAGTATGCTGGTGGGGTGGGTTCTTCCCAGTCGTTCCTCTTTTTCCCTGGGGCCACTGCCCCGAATAAGCTATCAGCACATCATCTCTGGCCACAGGCTCTTGTTGGGGGAGCTGTAGCCACAGTACAGAGCTGATCACAGACTTGTTCTGAAAGTAAACATTTCAATGCATTCCAAGTGCTTAGTTTTGTGCCCACCACAAAGGAAGTACCCAGTAAATGTTAGCTGTTTTCACCGTCTGAGATGGAATATTCTGGAAGACCAATTTGAAATGCATTCTCATCAATCTTGCGAAGTGTGGAGTGGAGCGGAGCAGTAAAACTCAGCAGAGATTTTTAGTGCCAGCTTCCATCTTCTGCTATTAATGCAAGGGTGCCGACAAGAACAAGATATCAAATTCCACTCCCCCGATGACACCCGCTCAAAGCTCTGAACCCAAGAACTAAAAGCAAAATAAAACTATTTACCAACCGGAGGGAAAGAAGAATAACAACATGTGGCTTGTAAGCTTAACAAATGTAATCACAGTAATTGAGCAGCCCGGGAAATAATTTGACCAGCATAATTATATTACAAATTGCATACTGCACAATTAAA
>NDGM010934179.1:0-16910 GCA_002564305.1 Octomys mimax
AAAAAGAAAAAAAAATGTACTTATTGAGGGGCTAGTGAGACAGCTCAACAGACTGAAGCACCTATTTAGGCAAAACTTAGGCAAGCACGGGTACTGAGGTTCGTTCCCCAGCCCCACATGTCATGCCAGCCCTGCCCCAGGGCTGGCTGAGCCATAGTCCAGGCATAGTGGCACATGCTTATAATCCCAGCACTGGGGAGGCTGAAAGCAGGAGGGTCACCACAAGTCCCTGCTTTGCAGTGATACCCTGAAACAACCAAATATATTAAAAAAAGAAAAAAAAAAGTACTTATTGGTATCCAGTAAGGGTAACGTCAGCACTGGCAATGTTTTGTAAGTAAGTTTTTAATCTTCAAATCCCACTTAGACCACTACTTCCTCAAGAAGGTCCTTTCTGGGCAATAAATAAGTCACAGACTTGAGAAGCCACCAGCAGGATGTGTCACTGACCATTGTACAGTCCTTGCACCATGGGAGGTGAGAGTGTAAGGACACTCCCACAGGATGGAAGCAGGCCATCCCAAAGGGCCTTTCCTGCTCTCCCATGACTCCTTCTCAGCCAGGACAGCGTCTAGGTTAGCAATCGCATGCAGAATGATGTTGAGGGTGTGAGGCAGCTGATGGTCACAGCCCTCCGGTTAACCTGGACTCTGGGGCAGAGGCAGGGAGCTCTTTCTGTGGAAGACCAGTAGTGTCTCTACCAGGCACCTTGCAGTAGGGGAAAGGATCCTGACCGGCAGCTCATGCCTGAGAACTGCCCTAGCATCTCGAACTTCTCTAGAATTAGAATCTCTGTACCAGCTTGACACTCGATGGGTATTTTCTATGAACAAGATCACAACTTTTACTAGAGCCTTAGAAAGTTCTCTGAACTATGACAAATGGGAAGGTTAATGAGTCTTTGTGAATCACGTTGCCTTATTTAATCAAAGTGTATTTAGCAATTTAAATATGTTCTGTATATTATTAAATTTTAGTATACTTTGCTTCCTTATATAGCTAAAATAACCTCTATGCTGTGTTAAATTGGTAACTTAAATGATATTATTAAAAATATGAAAAATTTGGATTTTAAAGCCTTACCCAGAGAGCGATGACTGCATTAAATAGTAGAAATTAAGAGCAGTACTCGAACGGGAGAAATTTTATGAGCACATTACTACTCTATTTATGTTGAAAGCACATAACTTCCTTTGATTTTCCTTTCCTGGGTTGGTATAAGGATAAGTATCTAAGTTAGAGCCCCAGCCTTCTCTCAGAGATTATTTGGGCCAGACACCCTCAATATCATTCTGCATGCGATTGCTAGTATTTAAAGGTTCAGATTTACAGAAAGAGTGTGGAGGGGGATGCTAGGGTGGTGAGTGGCGATTCTAGGCCTAATCCCAGCTGCTCCCAGTCCGCCCTCCCCGCCGACCTGGAAGAAGCCCGTTCCCTCTCCCTTCCTCTTGATTCCCTCTCCCTTCCTCTTGATTTTCTCCAGAACCAGTGGCGCTCTCTGAACTCCGGGATTCTCTCCCTGGCGCCTGTGGATTAGTGGTGTCAGCTTCCCTCAGGAAATGCAGACTTTTCACTCCACAGATGCTGCTGTGGAGAAATCTGCAGTCCAGGGGTCCTGGCTGCTGCCAGAAAGCCACTGTGGTAGCCTAAGGATGATTTCAGAGCTTCCTCAGATCAGAATCACATGGCATCTGGGTAAAACTACCTTCCCATTTGCCTTCCTGAAGATTCAGTTTCAGGGTATCAGTGAGGAGGTTTTAGAAACGTCACCAACAATTATTCTTACCATGAGCAAACCACGACACCGCGGAATGCTCCCCATGTCTGTGCCTTCTCTGAGGGGCCATCAGGGAGAGGCAGGGCCCCACAGATGTTAGGGTGAGGGCTACGTTCCCATCCTCGGCCTAAGCCACATTAGCTGAGAGACCTGCTCATGTGCCTTTGTGGGACGTAGGCTATGCTGACAGCCCTCAGTGGCTCTGACCTGGCCCGTGGGCTGCAGGCCCATGAGCAGCATGGGAAGGTAGAGATTGTGCAGCAAAGAGCATCAGCCCCTTAAGTTTTCATTTGATTTGTAAATAAAATGCCTGTGCTTCAACATTTGCTTTGTTGGATACATTTTCCTTTTTTAATTGCAATTTCCTCCAGATGAAAGTAGTGCGTCATTTCAGAACTAGCTCTAGGTCAGCCTAAGGATATGAATGACTGCTGCACGCCACTGTGGCGTCACCCTTAGGACAGCTGAGCACTGTGGTCTGTGTCCTGCTGCTTTAGACAGCTCATGTCAAGGACCTTCAGGTACAGAAAGAGCAATTGCTAGCCTGTTGCATCTAACTTCATCTGTTTTTAAGTCAGCCCCAGTTTCTTATGAGTTGCACCAGGAGTGGGCTGGGGCTCCGATGTCAGTGTGGATGACAGGACAAACATCATTTTATACCTGAGCCCACCACAGTTCCAACTTTGCAAAGGTCATGCACTCCCCAGAGACAGTGGCCATAAAGTTTGACAAGATCTACTCCTTGTTTTCAAGTGCAGTGGTGCAGGTAGAGAAGAATATCCGGAATGTCTGACCCACAACTTTCACCTGTACGTGGAGACAGAAGGAACTCAGGTGCACAAAGCCCATCAGCACCTGATGCCACCCACAGCAGGTGGAATCTAAAAGCTTGATCACAGCAGTGTTGTGAGTAGAATGGCGGATTCCAGAGGCTGGGGAGAACGAGAGGGAAGGGGAAAGGGGAAGGGTGGTCGGTCGTTATTGGTCCAGCAAATTCTGGGGTGCAATTGCGTGGAGGATGGTGGGAGATGATAATGATGCTCTGCACTTTTTAGAGAACTAGAAGAAAGGATTTTGAAAGTTTGTACTATAAAGAAATGGTAGATATTTGGGACCATAAATGTGTTTAATCGGAATTAAACATCATGCAATATATTCACGTAGCAAAACATCACGTGGTACTCCGTTATTTTGCTTTTATGCTTTAGTTAAAAATAAAAAAAGTTTTAAATTCCTTTTCTAGTTCTTTCTCAACTATATTCAGGCAGTTGCATTTTCCTGAGACATTGTTTCTCTATAAATATTGTATAAATACACTTTTTCAAATATTTATCAAGGATTTGCTGTGTCCTGCACCTCAGCACAAGAGATAAAAGGTGGTTATAAAGAGCAAATCCTGCACTTCTTATTACCTGTCAGGCTCCATGTGCGCTGCGGTGCGGTGGATGCTTCCAGCAGCATCCCAGATTGCCAACAATGAAATGGGAATTTACATCCATGCACTGCAGCGGATCCGTGACACTCTGCACCACATGCCTTGCCCTGCCCTCACACCTGTGCACTTGGCCACTGTGGCATAAACTCCAACTTTCCATGCTGCAGTGTACACCCAGACATCCAGTATGAGAAACACTAGCAACTCCTCCCACTCCACATTTTCACAAACTATGTCTCCTTTAAAAGCCAATTGTTAGGTAGTTGGCGCTGTTGTTTCATCTCACCAGCTGTACTTCTCTGAAGAGTGAATTTACTGAGCGCAGATCCCCATGGAGAAACAGCTAATTAAGGCACAGGCTTCCTAGCCAGCTGTTTCACATGGAGAGAGGTAGTTCATGTTTAAATATCCAGGCCATAAAGGGGAGGTGCTGCAGCGGAAGGCTGTGCAGGCTGCCAGGAGGTGCTTCTCCCTCCATGGCGGTGGAAGCCGCAGCTGGCATGGCAGCATCTGTAAGTAACAGGACAGTGGGCCACCTTAACTCACGCTAAAGGGTCTATGCAGTGTCACAGCCATGCATTCAAGCGTACTGTGGCACGGATCCTGCCACTTACATATCGGCAGGTGCAGCCCTGATACCTTCCTCTAGTGCACTTGTTGCAGGGATAGCTTTAAAATAGTTCACAGAGGGCTGGCCAGATAGCTCAGTGGATTAAAGTGCCTGCTTCAGCAGAAGCAGAGACTGGGGTTTCACCCCCCGTGTGCAGTGCCGGCCCCACCCCCAGGGCACGCCGGACTGGCAATGCAGTCCAGGCGTGATGGCACATGCCTGCAATCCCGGCGCTTGGGAGGCTGAAAACAGGAGGATCATTACAAGTCTGATCTGTATACTGAGACCCTGTAGACCCTGTACTAAATACATTAAAAATTATATATATATTATATATATATATATATATATATATATATATCTTACAAATGATGCCCTCCAAGAAGAGAAGTCAAAACAAATAAATAGGTCTAAAGAGGACAAATGACACATCACACTTCATCACACCTCCAAGATAGATAGGCTAAGAGTTTGTTTTTAGACTTAGTGCTACAACTTTATGTTTATTAACAGAGTAGGGAAAAAAATCAGGAAAGCTCATATTTCCTCTAATTACTTTGAACCTCAATCAAGGCATAAAATTCTTAACACCTATTCTTCTCTCATTCACAAAATAAAAACAATACTCTCAAGGGTTATTGTGAGGATTAGGGCTGGCAAGATAGCTCAGCAGACAAAGTACCTGCTTAGGCAAGTGCAGGAACTGGGCTTCAATCCACAGCACCACATGCTGCAATGCCACCCCCCCCCCAGGTGTGCTGAGGCGGCTGCTGAGTCCAGGCGTGGTGGTGCACACCTGTAATGCCAGCACTGAAAACAGGAGGATCACTGCGAGTCCGAGCTGCATAATGAGACCCTGTGTCAAACACATAAAAGAAAAGGGTTATTGTGAGGATGAAATGCAACTGCATAGGTGAGCCGCTCCGTGCAATGCCTAAAATAGAGATCCTAATTAATAGTGATGCGTGCATATCTACATGTGTTTATGGGGAACTGAATGCAGCCGTAATCAGACTTCATATATTGTTTTCAAACGACCATCAATATTATGTTGTAAAAAAAAAAATATTATGTTGTAGACATAATATTATCTACCCATATGTTACATAATGACAGATAATTTTATTTGATAATTTTTTTCCCTTATTTTTAAACATTTGGATTAATTTTAACACTTTGCTATCATTCTAAATATTACCATGTGTTATTCAGAGGTTTTAAGGTCTTAATTATTTCCTTGGCTAACTTCCTATATGTAAAATTCTTAGATCTAAGTGTATGTACAATAAATAGTTCGGTCTTGGTATATATGGAGAAATTGCCAGGATTGTTGCAGAACTTGCAAAGACCTTCAGTAACACCTTTGCTAAGCTGTTAGAATTCAGAACGGCTCACTTGTGTGAGGGTGTCCTCCAAGGTGGCCACATCCAGGAGTGTGCCCAAAGGGTCAGGTGGTATCAGTGAGGTCTGTTATAAAACACAGCCTCTTGTAGCATTTAGCACTTCTGGGTCCCCAGGCACAGTGCCACCCATCATGTTCTGGAAAATCACTATTAGTCAGCAACCCATTATATACCATCTCAGATACTTCTCACTTGTTGCTGGGACAAGTACCTGACCCTCAAAGTGAAGGAAGGAAAGGAGTACTTAGCTCACAGTTAGTGGAGGTTTCAGTCCATACTCCGCTGGCTCCAAGGCAAAAGGCAGCAGTTCACGGTGGTGGAAAACAAGGAAGAGCAGGGGAGGGGCAGCAGCTGCTGCACCTGTCAGGCCTCTCTCTCCTCCTTGTACTCTGACTGCGATGAATGAAGCTCCAGCGATAAAGTGGCAGTGGCTGCTGCAGGGTGGCGCGGCTGCCTCCATCAAGTTCCTCCAAGGAAGGGGGCACAGAAGCCTTCCTCAGCCCCTTTCTATACCCTTTTTGTGTGGAGTGATTCCAGGGCAGGCCCTTAGGGCAGGTCCACTGCACACCAGGGCGTGGCAGCACAATCCAGCCAAGCTTCGGACACCTCAAGTTGGCACAGTGTCACCAACACATGTATGTAGCTATTAAAAACTAAAATATCTGTGGTTTTAGACATGAGTACCCTCATTTTGTCGCTGGGGATCAAGTTTACATGACTGGTCAGTTTTCACGCAATTAAGAAAGCCTAATTCTTTCTGTTTCGAATGGCCTGACAAGCACATGAGAATACAGGCCAAGAGGAGGTCGCCAGCGCCTTTGCATCCACCGTGCTGCCTCCTGTAGATTACAGTGAACATAAGCAGAGAGCAGAGCTGGAGCTGAGGTGGTAACGCACGAGAGGCAGCAGCAAACTCGCTGTGTGGTCAGTGGTGAGCAAGAGCAGGGCTTAGCAGCAGGGAGGTCGGAATGGAAAAGGACAAGACAGTGGGGAGCAGACAGTATTTTCCAAGCAAAGATGACAAGGGAAGGATAGCGAGCAGGCTCCCTAGGAAAGTGCTTTACCTTAGAATTCCCATGAACAATTTTGGAGTTAAGGGATGGCTTGCGAGGGACACTGTAAATATACAGTCCATCGGCATTTGTCAGAAGCTAATACGTTAGCACAGATATTGGAATTATAATGTTATATAAAAATAAAATCAGCCCCTCACAAATGTTCTTGCAGTAGATGGCTCAGTGTTTTGCAGGTTGCCACTCTAACCTTCTGTTTGGGACAAATATAAACAATTTTCTTTATACAGGGAAGCATTGGGAATGGTGATTTGGTTGTGTTTTGTTGTCTTGTTTTGGTTCATGATTCTCTACAAGTGGGTTCCTGGCACATACAGTCCTGCAGCCTGTGCTGCATGTCCTCTGCTAGGCAGAGTGAACTCATTCTCTGCTCAAAGTGAAGAGGGACTGTGCCCTCCGGGCATCTGAATAGACTGTCAGGTTTTTGGCTGCGATAGATTCCATACATGTTCTTGAGTCTTCTACAAATAAATTTGCCTTATATCCAGAGGGAATTCACTCTGCATTCTTTTGAAATCATTTAACTGTCTTCCACAAGAATCAAAGTATAAATATACTCTTATCCAGAGAAGCCGTAATCCCCACTAAAGAGTTATTAATTATACACATAACGTGTGTTTGTATTCTGGCTTTCTCCAGGGAGTGCAAAGCACTTTGAAAATGTAAATTGCAAAAAACAAATAATACCTTTGATTTCTAAGGCATCCATCTCTAAGACTTAAGTTCGTGTCTTTCTCAGCATCGTAACCATAACACAGCCCTTAGTACTCAAGGGCAAATGTAAACACACCTCTTCTTGCCCAGAGAGGGAATTATGCCCTGTAATGGGGCACATTTGCCAAAGTAGAGCCTGAAAATATTAAGAAATGGCTTTATGTCTGAGATTTTTAAAACCAGGTAGGTGACACCCAGTGGTTTTGGAGGGAAAACCATGTCACTTTATTAACACTGAGTCATTAAAAATTGTCCTAAATCTACAATAGAGGGCGTAGGACAGTAGCATTGCAAACCTGAGCTACAATTCTCAATTTCAGAGTTAATGAATTGGCTTTGAAATAATGCAGTGAGTAATTTCTCCTTTTGACTGAGATAACTCCTGGATTTCCTGCTGCAAGGAGTTCTCAAGGTGGAATGCGTGTGGATCGGATGGTTCTCTACTGCTGTTTGCTGTGCCTTTTTCACCAAGGCAAATGGAGTTATTTTGACCACTTTTGGTTTTGTTTGTACTCTTCTACATAAACCTGTTGCTCCAGGAACTCATCTGTTTGAAAATTGTGCTTTCCCTGGACAGAAATTGGAATTTAAGATGAGGATTAGGTCCTTGAGAATTCTTCTAGGCTCTTGCCTACCCAGAAAATTGTACATATTCCATTTATATCAGTTGGTAATGAGACTAGCTCTCCAGGCGGCTGTTTCAGTGTTCGGCACCACACGTGCTTCTTCCCAACTCCCTGTTGTGCAAATGGATGGTTAAATATGGGGCTGTGTTAAGAGAGCTCCTTCCAGAGGTTTAGTGGTGACAAAAATAACGACACAGAGACGCATGCCGAAGCCAACTAGTTGACAATAATGACGATCAGTTCATCATATACCTTATACTGTTGCTGCACATATAGAATCAGAGAAAATAAACAAAATAATTAGAACCATAATTGTAATCCTAGTTACTATGTAATAATGTATATTCCAGATACATTTAGAGTACTTATTACAGAGCAAGTATTACAATTTTATGAAGTAGATAGTATAATTATATTTGTTTTGCATGAAGGGGCAAGACATTTGATGTTTCCTTGATTTGCCCTGAGTGTCCTCGGTGATGTATTGAAACACTATAACGTATAAAACACAGAGTAATGGGAAAGCGCTACTCTGCCCATCTCACACAAAATACTCGATAGGCTCACGATTCGAACAAGGACATCATGCCATGGAACTGTCGTTACAAGGGTTTCAGTGTGTCTTGAAAGAACATGAGTTGTATTTTCCATATGTTATTATCCAGTCTTTGGATGAGCAGTTCAGAAGAACTAATCAATTTACTGTGAAGAAATGTTCTATTAAAGATGGCTGAGGGCTGGTGAGACAGCTCAGTGGATGAAGCACCTTCTTAGGCACAGGGACCAGGGTTTGGTCCCCAGTGCTGCATGCCCTGGGCACACTGAGCTGCCCGCTGTGTCTGGGCATGGTAGCTCACACCTGTAATCCCAGTGCTGGGGAGGCTGAAAACAGGAGGATCATTATTAAGTCTGAGCTGTGTAGTGCGACCCTGTGCCAAATGTATTTTTTTTTTAAAAAAAAAAAGGATGGCTGAATTGGGGTTGGACAGCCCCAGGGTTGGTCTACACAACCTCCTTGTTCACAACTGGCTCTTAGTTGGACATTTTCAGTCTTTATTTCTCTCCAAAACTTCAGCTCCAGATTGCTTGCTATTTGTTTATCACCTTTGATTGTATTCCATATAAAATTTGGTCACTCAACCTGTTTTTTTCCTTTCAGCACCTTTATTCTTCCTATACTGTCTTACTTAACACTATTTTTATTGCTTCTTTCTTTCTGTCACTAAATTTAGATTTATTAAGTCCCATGTGCCAGATCCCTTGCTTTTCTGTGTGTGACGCTGGAAACTGAAGCAGGTCTTTGCACTGAGCTGCATCTCCTGCCCTTTGATGAATACTTAAAATACAGAGATGAGTGAAGCAATACAGAAATTCTGTCCTCCCAGATCTCACGTTCCATTAGGCAAAGGACATTAATAAAATTTCAGCACTTTTAGAAATATAATGGCAGCGTAAGACAAGCACCACGTGAGGAAGTCCATAATACTTTATTACCATTTGAATAGTATTTGATCTCAAATCAGGATTGGGGATCAGGAGGGAACTGGGCCAAGAAAGCCTCCCTGAAGAAGCCAGTTGAGAGGAGGCCCCAGGCAGGGTGCAGCTAGCGCCAGGGAGGTAATGGCTTGTGCAGATTCCCTACTGTGATGGAGGTGGACTTAGGAGGGGCTGGAAAATTCTGGCTAGCTATAGAAAATGAAAAAGGGGCTAGCACACGGGATGTGGACAGATCACTCCTGGACCTAACACCCACATTACAGTTCCCCTCTGTTCTTTGTCATGCACAAGCTGCCCTGAATCCTGTCTCACATGAGCTTTTTCTCTTACCCTGTCTTGGCTGATCTCTGCCCTTTGCCCCGAGCTGGTTGAGCACCTCCCATCCCTAATAACTCAGAATATCTTTTTTTGAGGTGTGAGGTTTTTTTTTTTTCTTTTTCTTTTTTTCTAAAATACATCTTAGAACACTGTCTTTGTTAATACCTTTCCCAGTCCTTAAACTCTTTTTGTATAAATTTAAGCTCTGAGTTTGCCAAGCATCTTACACAGCCCAACTGTGTGGTGTATTAAACTTCCTGTAGACACTTTCTACATTAACCACTTTTCTCGGAACTACGACCATTGTCGGTTACAAAGCGCTGCTCTGAGAGCTCCGGACATCTGTGCTAAGTATCAGGAAAACCCACATGCACTTATTTTATTCTTCTGTCAAGATAAGCACACCCTTAAGTGAACTAATATATTTGATGTGGTCAAAATGGGACATTAGTTTTCCTCCTATACACAGATTTTTTGAAATGCATTCATCCTTTCATCTGATAGGTCCCATCTCCTATGAGCAAGGAATAGTTGAGGAGGAAATAAAGATTGTGAGAGTGAGGTGTTTATTAGATGTGACAGAGAACCATGTAGAGGACTGCAAAGGTGCGACTATGAGACACAGGTGATGTTTGTGGACACAGACCAGGCGTCAGACTCTGGTATGCTGCGGTGAAGGTAGACTTGTCACAGTGCAGTGACCTGCTGCAGGACTGGGGGGTGGGCATGGACACAGGGCTGAAATGGGAGAGGATGATAGAGAGAAGGTGGTGATGGCAGGGCCATGTGGTCACTTAGGCATCGCAGGACTGTGCGGATCCCCTAAAGAGAGATTTGTCTGTTTGTCCATGTGTTCCCACAGAGCCTGTGACTCTTCATTTGTGTCACATCCTGTGTTCAATTTGTAAACACATATTTGCTCCTGTCCTTGACAGTAGATGTGAGGCCTGCGAACATGGGAGTTCTAATTGGGTGGCCCTGGCCCTCAGCCAAAGACAGGCACACCATAGGCCTGTTACGAAACCCTCAGCAATTCACAAATAATTCTTCCAGGATCATTTATGTTTTCTGCTTCTTTCCGTAAAATCTCAGGTCAGCTCACCTGCATCTGATCTCCACAAACAGTTTTCTAAAGTATAAGCCCATGATTAAATTCCCGGTGTTACAATTAAAACTTTAGATATTTTGACTTCCTCACACTTCATTGTTTTCAATTGTAAAAGAAAGTAATAATCATTGCAAATGATTGTCCTATTGCATTCTTTAGCCTTATAGGGATTGCAGCAAGATTCTTGGAGTGGGTACTGGGGAGTGACCGGGGACTGGCCCAGTAAGGTGGCACCCTGGGGGAGAGGGAGAAGGGCCTGCTGTTGTGCACCTGCACCTCCCAAGGTAGCTAAGAAATAAAGAAGGAGAGGAGTGCCAGGGCAGAAGCAGCCAGACCCCAGCCCAAGGTGTCACCTCCATGCCTGCCCAGATGTACCTGGGAGCATGTTCCACCAGCCCTATGGGCCCATCCCTCAGCAGACGGCCTTGAGACTCCAGGCGTGATTCCAATAGAAGGCCTTGCCCTGCACAAGTAGAACTCCAGGGCCACCCTTGTACAACCATCACTCCCACACTGTCATCCTCCAACCTGCTCTCCTAAAGGAGCTCTCCATTGGCTGTCCCTATGCCGATGACCAAGATACAAAAGTTATGTCTTCATGATACCGGGAAAATTGCCTGAAGTTATCCAACAGCTAGTTATGCTACGTGTTAATGATTTCAGAGAGTTGTTTAAGAAATCATATTTAACTGATCATCACTTACATTTTAATTTACAGAAGTGCCTAAAACCCACATTAACTGCTTGTCACCCCTGTACTTGGCGGACAGCACAGGAGTCACATTCAGAGGAGCTGTACTGCTGCATACTGACCAGGAGAAATCCTCCTTTTAAACCCAAAAGACATACTTAAAATGTTCACTAAATGGAACATACAGTGTTAGATGCTGAAAATAGGGTTCAGTGTTAGTTATTAAATATGGTATGGTTCCCCTTCCAGTTATCTGGATATATTTGTGCTGTAGACCAAATACCACTCACTGCACCCCCTGGAGTGGATATTTTCAGAAAATATGCCAGAGCTTGTTCTTAGAGCAGTGCTGTTTTAGAAATTATCTTAAGAAGTAACAGAAAAAAGCAAAACTAATTTTATTTTTAAAGAAAAGTCTTAGCTCATAAGACACGATGGCTTCCTTCAGGATCAGCTCATTTTGCATCTCACACTTTCCAGGAAGAAGTCTTCTACTTTCGCTGCACACAGACCCGCCTTGCACCAAGCGCATACGTTCAGCCCCCTATCATTCCCATGTCTTTACCTTTCATATGCTTTTTCCTTCTGGAAAACTCTGTTTTCATCCTGCCCTCATGGCTAATATTTGTGTCTTTGAGATGCAGCTCAGGGTCTGTCTCCTTTGTCAAACCCTGTCTGGTTCCCAGTCTTCCCTTGTGGCCAATTCCTCTGTGGTCGTTCTTTTACCTGGCCTGCAGGAGTCTGCTGATTTATCTGAGTGGCTCACAAGGTCATGGGAGGTTGGGGAGGAGAACCAACCTCTGCTTAGGTTCTCTGGCAGGGCCCATAGCACCACCCCTGGCAGTTAATGGCATTGGTCTTCTGTCTGCTAGGCGATGAGGAGGACCCACTCAGGCAAAGCCTGTGAGGCCACTACAGAGATGAGGTCAAATATACGCATGCTTCTGTTGGGAGTGGCACGACAGCTTTCAGTCCTAGATCAGCCAACCATGAGGTGACTGAGGATATATCCTCAACATTTCTGTAAATTTGCATCACTTTCTAAAACCAACATCAAAACGTTAAAAGAACATTCAAAACAATACACAACTAACATCAGTTCCAAATATTTTAAAGTTTTAAATGTAATGATCAAAATCATCTCCATTCAAAAGCAGTTGGATCATAAAACTGAACATAAAACTGCCTTGTCCTGAATGCTTTAAAGACTAATTACTGTGTCCTAATGACTATTGCTTTCCAACCCTGTAAATCATGTACAAATAAGAGAAGAGAGTTTTTAAAAAGTAAGTGCATGGTAATT
This sequence comes from Octomys mimax, assembly GCA_002564305.1. Taxonomy (NCBI): domain Eukaryota; kingdom Metazoa; phylum Chordata; class Mammalia; order Rodentia; family Octodontidae; genus Octomys; species Octomys mimax. Next base: position 12,556 of record NDGM010934179.1, read on the forward strand.
GGGTCTCAGCAGAAAGGAAAGCTTATCTTTAGCAATTCCATGAAATCTCTTAACACATAAAGTTTCAGCGAGTCTCTCCCATGGAATTTTGTGGGCTGCAATTTCTACATATGCTGTGAAGACAGAATTCTGAGAGTGAGCCTACCCGAGGAATGCTTAGATTCATTTGTACCTGTGAACTGAAAAATAATAATTAAAGAAACTCCCAATTTCCTAATTCAGTGTATTTTCTTTCAGTGAAAGACAGCTTTATTCTGTAAAATATGCAGTAGGGAAGTGGGTCAGAACAAGAGCCATAGAGGAGCAGTAATTGGTCTGCACTTGTTCACAGTAATGGAACTCTTTCTCTATGCAAATGCATTTTGAGTTAAAAGTAAGGCAGGTTGCTGGATATTTTGTGCTAACGTAAACAGAAGCACTGAAATAGAAGAAGATAATTGTTCCTTATTAAAGTGCTTAGAATAGGGCTGAACAAAGTAAACCAGAACCCATCTACTGAGTAGGCTGGAGGATTTGGTACCTGTTGATTACTTCCTCTGAGAGCATTCAAGGTTGTTTTTGAATAAGAAATGAATTGAACCCTAGAAAACCATCATGGCTGAGTGGATAAGGGAATGGGTAGCATGCTGCGGTTAGTGATTCATGAGCGTTTCTCAAATTGCTGTGAATATATGCTGATTCTTTTCGCTTTACCTTGCTCAAGATAGAAACTGTGGAGAGCAATCTTATTGTTTACCTTTGCTAGGGAAAGTAATTCTATCTTCCATAGCATGTGCAGTTTTTAAACGTAAAGTGTTTCTTTGCTAAGAAGCTTACAAATAATTAGAATTTAAAAAAATTTGAATCATCTACTTGCCCTTAAAACATGCATAACGTTGAATATATGAAAGGCACACAAGATATATTTCATGTATGCACTCAAATATATTTACACAATAGTTACAGTTAAGTAGATCAGAAAATTCACCACATTCCATGCAGTAGACCAGAGTGCCAAAGATCGATGATCCTGTGACTAAAAATTTCACCCCCTGACCAGCAGCACCTTGTTTTCTCCATCATTATTCATTTCTTCATCCTCCTACGAGTTTTGCAATTCTACGTAAAATTGAGATCCTGTTGGTCTTTCCAGGCCTGGCTTCTACACTGAGTATGTCCCCTCAAATCATCCATAGGTTTAAAAATGGAAAGATTTCTTTCTTCTTAAATACTTAAATATTTCCCTGTACATATTCACCACATTTCTTTATATATCTCACAGTACACACTTATGTTTTCTCCATATTTGGACTATGTGAATCAGACCAAAATGCATGTGGGGTACAGATACTGATTTAATTTCCATTAGCTATGAAGGCACCCTTAAGTGGCATTCCTGGATCCTACAGCAGTTCCACTGTTAATAAATTTAATAATCTTGCTGTTTTCTATGAAGGTGGTTCAAATCAATATTCCCACCAGCTGTGCATAAGAGATACTTTTTCTCTACACCTTTGTCAACACCTGTGACCTTCTGTCTCTGATTAATAGCCATCCTAACAAGTAGAAGGTTATGTGTCATTATGGCTGTGATTTGCATTTTTCTGATATTTCTGTATCCTGTTGGTCATTGTTCTGTCTTCTTGGAAAAACATCCATTCAGTTATTTTGTCCAATTTTGAATGGCCTCAGTTCTATATATATATATCTATATCTATATCTGTATCTATTTATCTATATATATATATTTTTTGAATATTAACCCCTTGCCATGCATATTGTTTGCAAATCTTTCTTTTCCATTCTATAGATAACATTTACATTTTCTTATTTGTTTTCTTTGTTATACAGAGACTTTTTAGTTTGATGTAGTGCTACTGATTTATTTTTATATTTGTCGTCTGTGCTTTTGTTGTCATTTAAAAATAATCATTGCCAAGTCCAATGTTAAAGTTTGCATGTTTCATATCTTAATCTCAGTTTACAATGTTAAATCAGGCATTAAAGGCTAGTACATTTCAAAGTGATTGTGTATATGGTATAAGCACAGAATTTTATTCTTTTGCCTAAGGATCTCTGAATTCCCCAACACCAGTAAAATCACTGTCATCTTACCTTTATATATTTTTGGAGTCAGTGTCTAAGATTATTTAACTCTACATGTATGACATTCTTTCTGAGCTTTCTCTTCCATGACATTGGTCTAGGTGACTGTATGCTAGTGCCTTCCTGTTTTGATCAATATTATTTTGCAAGATAGTTTATAGCCCCTGTGTTTGCTGCCTTCAGGTTTGTTCTTCTCAAATGCTTTCACTCCTCAGGATTTTTGTGTTTCCTTAAGAGTTTTAGGAATTTTAAAAAAGATTCATTAAAATGTCATTGGAATTTTGATAGGTATTCTGTTGATCTTTAATATAATACTTTAACAATTCTTCTAATCCAAAACATTATATTTTGAGGACAAGTCTTGGGCAATAGAGTTTGGCTTCATAATGAAAATAAATTGGTTGTTTTACTTTGTTTGATCTCTTTGTTAAGTCTAAGTAGAATTATAATTTGTCTTTATATTAAAGCATTTTTAAAAATGTTTTCCTTTGGGCTGGGGAGATAGCTCAATGGCATAAGTTCCTATCTGGCAAGTGCAAGGTCCTGAGTTTGATCCCTGGTACCATATGCCTTGCTGGTTCCAGAACACCAGGGGTTCCCTCCTGGCCCTGAAACTGGGCATGGTGGTGTCCATCTGTAATCTCAGTCCTGGGGAGACTGAGGAAGGAGAATCATGAGTCCAAACTTATATATCCACTTGTGTATGATTGCTGATAAGGAAGGATGCCACGTCTGACAGCCCACATTCAGGGAAATGTGGATTTTATTGAAAGTGGAGGGCAGAACATTTAACTTTGGTTAAACGGCTGAAGTTTAGCTGCCCAATTAGGTTAGAGAGAACTAAATTTTCCACATATATAAAATTAAAATAAAGTCATGGTGTGTGTATTATATTTCAAGGATTAAATGGTCGAGTATATGAAAAAAAATTAAGAAACACCTTGAAACTAAATAGGTAATCAGTGATACTTATTTCAATAGTACCAGCTAATACTGATCCTCTCTTCCAAAATTCACATCATCCAGAATTCACTTGCAAACACAAATATGACTAAGGTGAGGTTTTACTAGATTACTCCAGGCCCTGAATGCAAGGAATGGAGTTTCCTTAGTAGAAGGAGATGTGGCTACAGAAACACAAATACACAGAGGCACTAACAGAAGAAAGAAGGTCCTGTGACAAAATAACAGAGACAGGAATGGAGTGATGTAACCTACATGCGAAGGAAGGCCAAGGATTGCCAGAAGCTACGAAGAACTAGGAAAATATAAGAAAGAATTCTCCTCAAGAACTTTTAAAGACAGCACTTGAGACCTTGATTTCAAAGGCTGAGCCTACAGCACTATGTTATTAAATAATGTCAACACTAGGAAGCTAAAGAGCTGCCATATGCAAGTATAACACTGGGTGGGTTCCTCACAGCAGAGAGAGTTGCTGGACGTCTGGTATTGGATGACTGAGCCATGTAACATTATTCAGAAGGCAAGGACAGAAATGGAGCACCTAGCAGTGGTGAGGGAGGAGGGGGAGTCAATGAATTAGGAGAACATTAGGAGACAGATGTGTCCTGGAAGGAATGAACTTTATAGAGATATGAGAGTGACAGTGTCACTGCTAAAGAGAATAAAATATGAATTGTGAGCCTACAAAGGACTACCAACTGGCAGGTCATTGAAAACTTTAGCAATGGAACTTCACTTTGGAACTTAGAAGTGAAATATGATAGGCGTGAGATTAGGAATAAAGAGGAAACAGGAATTGGAGCAGGAAGTATGAGCTGTTGCCTCAAGAGTTTTATTGTAAGCCAGAAGAGAGCAGAGAACTGTGGCAATTGCAAAGATGAGCAAAGTTTAAGAGGTTTCCTTCCTCTTCAATGTAGGAAAAATGCTAGTGATAATGAAGTAATGGAGATAATTTAATAAAAATCATTTGTAAAGAGAGGGGTTTAGTGGTTGTTACTTAAGTGATATATTTTAGCAGGTGAGAAGCCATGCCATAAATTGGCATTAAAGAAGAGAATGGATAGTTCAAGGTAGTGTTCAGAAACCAACAGATTAACTTGGTGACCATTCAATATGGTGGTGAAAGGTTGCCTACACCTTTTGTGATGCCTTCAGTTCCCTTAGGGAAACAGTAAACAGGACCATTAGCTGAGAGTAAAGAAAGAGAAGGCAACTGGGAAGATAACTAAGTGGCATAGGTACCTGCCTGGCAAGTGCAAGTGCAAGGGGCTGAGTTCAATCCCTGGTACAATATACATACATATATA
>NDGM010934191.1:0-16208 GCA_002564305.1 Octomys mimax
ATAATTGGTATGTCATGACAAGAAGTACGTATTTAGAAGACCAGAATGACAGGTATTCCAAGCATGACCCTACCATTACACATGAGAAGAAAAATTTGTACTAATAGTGTTTGGCCAGGATATCATGTCTGCATCTTGTACTATGAATAACCACTATGGAGACAAAAATTATGCAATGTATTAATTATTGAAACTGTTCTACTAATTGGTTTTGAAACTGCCCCATTGCTATTTGTTTCTCAATAAAATTAATTTTTTAAAAAAGATTCTGTTGTTGTTTGGCTGAGTGTTTAACTCAGTGGTAGACTGCTTAGGTAGCATGGAGAAGTATGGGTTTGAGCCCCAGGATTGGAAAAAGAAACATGTGATCTAGATTAATTCAAATCTCAAATTTCCTACAGCATTAGGGGTTCCTACACCAATTTCCTTGAAAATTGAGGTATTAATGGCTTATACTTCCTCAAGAGCTCACTAAGTCTGATTTTCCTAGTAAACTAGAGTCTTATTTTGGTAATTACAGTCAATAACCATTAATCATCCCCTACCCACACAGTATTATTTAGAGACTCTATCTCTATTGTTTATCTCATCTTTTAGTGGCCTGAAGAGCTAATTAAATACTTAAAATTTTAAATCAAGCACGATTTACTAAAATAAATTAACAATACAGTAAAAATATTAATGGATATACCTACATTTCTGTGTCAAGGTTGAGCTCATTGAATTGTCCTTGATAAAATACTTAATATAAAAGTTCATTATACTATGTGAATACCATTGTGTGTATATTATAGTTTATTTCTAAAGCTTATTATTTATTTCTTACACACTCATAACATTTTATTAATATAATTCAGATGATATGAATGTAAGTTTCTAATAGTACATAACATTCATTACTATTGAGATTTATCATTATATCATTAAGATTATCTTCTAAGCAAAAGTATTTTCCAGGTATACATAATTTTGTTATTTTTATAAAGAAGTGTTTTATCAGTCTAATTATAGTGTTCATCCAAATCTATAACCAAACATTGAAAACTTTATTTGCTCACCAAGGCCACGGTTACTGTTGAAAAATAATATATGTGCATTCTTTCACTATGAGAAACTCTGATGGAAGATTATTAGTTCATGTATGTAGACCCTTGAGTTTCTACCATTACAATATTTTATTTCCAAAGCCTCTGGTGACTTTGCATGAGCCTCGTAGTCCACAGTTTTGGGCTATGATGTTCTCCATTTTGCATTGTTTTGGGCCCTGCACTCTCAGCAGGGATAATCTTGTCTGGTTCATACTTCAAGTTAAAGATGAGATTATTCATTAAAATAATCTATTTTATTCTATATTTTCCTAAAGTACAAATTAAGCATTTCATATAGACATAGCACTCTATTAGGTGTCGCTAAAGGTATAATTATTTGATTCTACTTTAAAAGCTTTAAGCTGCAAGTACCTTTCTTCACAGTATTTTTTTTCAGAACCTACAAGTAATCTGTACCCATTTTTGTGATAAGAATCCTTTCCTATTTATCTCCCTCCCTTCTGAGCTGGTTTAGGTATTCTCTAAACATGAAGCAACACTGGAGTGAGGCTCTCTATCATCTGTCTATCTGTCTGTCTGTCTGTCTGTCTAGCTATCTAGCTATCTGAAGTTTTACTACTGCTTAGAAGACCACCAATATGACGTATTGCTACTTAAGAATTAAACTTTCTCATATTGATGCCTTTTTCCTGTTGCTATAGAGGATCTCTCCTATGTTCAGACCAATCTTCATTCTGTAGCCTGGATTTTTCATGTTGTCTGGGGTATAGAGAAATCAAGGAGAGGTAAAGTTGATGAAATTTGGAGAACGTTGATGGTGATAGCCTGGCTGACCATTAAGATCAGGCCTCCAGGAATGTGTTTCCTGCAGAGGGCTTTCCAAGGCACTTAACTTTGCAGGTCCAGCAGTGTACAAATATTTGACCACCCAGAGACTACAAGCCTCTGAGGGTTTTTGAGCCATGTAAATTGAATTTTACTACATTGATATTAAACAAAAATGAAAATGTTCAAATTCTGTTTAATTTTTGAAAGGGGCATTGCACAAGAGTCATCTTTTTCACAAATGTAAGTTTAAGTCTGAACATTCATTCATCAAAAAACATTAAAATTTTAACTCTTCTGGTCTCTCTATAGGAAGATATTGTTATACATTTTTGAAATTCTGTTCATATATTTCATGTTAAATATATAAATGTATACTTGCTATATACTTATATATCATATATATGTGTATATATATATATATATATATATTATTGAGATGCATATGTAATCCGGATATCATCTAAGTAATCAACTGATGTTTACAAAGCTCTTAGATGGTGTAAGATTATATCCTAAGAGATGAAAAGATAACTGTACACGAGACAGGAAAAGGCCTAACTCCTAACTTTTCTAGAGCTTATGATATAGAAAGAGAGATAGAAAATAAACAATTAAATACATGAACAAGATGACTTCTGGTTGTGGTAAATATTGTGCAAAAAACAAAGCATGGACTGGTGATAAGAGAGACTCAGGCAGAAGATAGATCCCATGAGACTAAGAGGTCAGGAGAGGCCTCCTGAAGGAAGCAGGTCAAGGAGACCTAAATGCTCTCAAGAGCTTGGCTATGTGAAGGCCGCTGGGAGCAAACTCTAGAACAAAGTGTGAGTTAAGCATATTTCAATAGGAAGGGTCACATCAACTGGAGGGGGGGTACTGCATAATAAATTCTTGAGGAATCACTGTGACCCGGATTTTTGTAAAATAAGTCCTGGGTGTCTGTTCTAACCATAATGGGAAGGCAAAGAAAATTAAACAGGAAAGCAATGTTTCCAGGTTTATACTTGAAAGATTTTGGAAAATAATTTGTGGGAAGAATCATAGAGGTTAATTATGGAGACCAATTCTGTAATCCAGATAACCTGCAGCACCATCATAGTTGAGCTGATGGGAAACAGATTAAGGATGCTTTGGAATCAGAGTAGCAGATCATATCCATGTGATACAGGGAGAGGAACCAAAGAACATGCTTGAAATTGTAACTCAATTATCTGGACAAATGAAAATTCCTCTTGCTGAGAGGAATCTGATTGGGATATAAAAAGTTTGTAACCAGTCACATTAACTTGGCAATATGCATCGTCTACCTAAGTGGAAATGTCAAACGGACAGTTGAATATATAAATCTTTAATTTAGGATGAAAAATGTAATTCTGAGTGTCATTTGAATATAGATGTATTTGAAACCACAGGTCTGGCTGAGATCACACGGAAGGGCTATGTAGATATAGAAAAAGAAGATGAAGAATAAAGCCTCAGGTATTCCTGAGAGATAGAGGTTCAGCAGTAAAGAAGTCAGCAAAAGAAAATGAGATGAAACAGTCAGCGAGGTGGAAAAAAACCTGGTGAGTGGGTGTCACAATATCTTAGAAATGAGAATGCCTCACGGCGAGGAAGCTGAACACTGCTGAGAGTCCACACAAGGTTAGGACGGATAATGGCACTGGCAACACTGAGACAGTTTGGCCACTGGAGAAAGAGAGCCATCACTGGGGGCTTGTGGAGAAGGAAGTATACTTGAGGGTATTTCTCTGACCTTTGAAATATTTCTGCTTAAAAAGCCATCATTGCTCTTTTGTAATTGTTAGCTCAATTAACAATACTTTATCAAGTTTTAAAATACACACTGCTATGGTACTCATGAACAGGATTTTCAAGGAGATTGGCGCAGGTGTTTTGTGTGGTTGGTTTGGTTTTTTCTAACCTACAGTGAATAAGATGAACTGCGAAGGGGGAATGTTTTCTTCTGACCTAGTTGATTTTTTAAGTTGATTTTGATTAGAATGGTTTTAGTAGGAGTGACATTGCTAACGGGAAGCTGGGAGATTTAAAGTAAGTTTAAGATCTATATTTTCTCAGTTTCTCTAAATGGTTACTTTTCCTCTTGTTGAGTTCTAAGACCATCCAAGGAAAACAATATAGTCTGTAAAATATTTGAAACATCTGCTTAAGAATAGTCCCATGGTGACTCACTGTCTTCAGGCCCAGGGATGAGATAATGGTACAAAGGTTTCTCAGAGCCCCTGGAAGATGCTTTGTTCATGTCTTAAGCATCTGTACGAAGCTCACTGATACTGGCCTGGTAGTACTCCATGACCATGCTAAAAACACTATAGTCCAGTGGCTTGAACAAGCCAATGACAACTCAGTAGGTGCTGAAGAGATCAATAACAGCAGCAGTCTACCCTTTGTACTGTTGGGACAGAACTGCTCTTGCTTATGAAGGCTGGGGTCTACCAGACTGCCATGGTAGAAACTGGATCACTCTTACCTTGCACCTGTCCTGCCAGATGTCTGTCTTATTTTTCCCACTTGGTCACCACCACAGGCCATGAATGATACCCTGGAATTGTAACAGATGGAAACAGGGAATCCCTTTCTGTTATGAGAAAAGTACTTAAAATGAGTCTCATCTGCAGATAGCAAGACTTATCCCCTTTATAATGATTCATATCTGCCTCAGTTTCAGGTGGTTCCATTTGCTGAACTGATTCTTAAATTCTGCTAGGCTTTCTCTCTGTAGCAGAAACCTTGTTAAAGAATTATTTGACTGAATGGAAGGGGGAGGGTTTCTTATTTTAGACAGTAAAAGACTTTGAGTATTCTTTGAAACTTGCTGGGTCTCACCTCTACTCTGTCACCTTTCTCTCCTGCTGTCTTTATATAGAAAACAATTTCCATAAGTTACCTCCCTCCCTGTGGCCCACATGCTCCTCAAAGCTGTTCCCGTGAGCTCTGCGTTCCTTCTTTGCCAAGTTCTGTCCCTTCCTGTGCTCCTAACATCCTTCCTTCCTTCAGGATACATTTTTTTTTTTTAATGTTGGAGGAAATCACATATTAGTAGGTGTTGAGAAGAAAGTCTTTGGCCTAAATGAAGGTAGCCTCAGGTTAAATACTTGTGAATCTGTGATCATCTGTTTTACAAAAGGCCTTCAAAGAGCATTCACTGTTTTTAAGGCATCAATTTTTCTGCTCGTCACTACTGCATGTGTTAAGTTTCAAACATGATCAACTATCAGGCATGAAAATGTGAGTGTTTCCCTATATTAAAATTTCAATTCTTGGCAATCTGTCACAAGACAGAACTAACAACCCAGGGAAGTTTCTAAGTACAGATATTAAAATACACTTAGAAACACAGTTTTATAATAATCAAATTATTTTACTGTTAGTTTTAATATCTTTAAGTTATTTCAATTTTTATGCACAATCATGCATATTTTTTACAGTAGCTCCAAAATACTTTGACAAAATATATTTGAAGCAAGAAAAGCAGATTTATATGTTTAGAACATAAATTATAGGCAATATTCAGTATGTCATACACAATTGTCCAGAAAGCCTATCTAGCTCCTACTGTTCCATTCACAATTCTACCCAGTCTTCTTATATACGGCTTTAGGTCCCATATCCTCAACTATTTCTTTTGCCAGCACACTGGGGCCACCAGATTGTGTGTTTTCTAAGAATCCTCATGCAGAAGCAGGCTGCTAAGACTCATCCCAAGAACTGGCCATTCCATAGGACCCCATCAATACCATGTGTCTATAACCCACCAATACAAGACGTGTTGCCACATATGGCCAAAATTTGCCAGTTGTGAATGGCACCTGATGGGTCCATTATTTCTTTATTCTTTATCATTGCCCTTGAGGACAAACTATCCTAAAATGCAGTTTCATAACTTGACAGAGTTATGCTGTGCCCTGCCCAGTCCTGCATTTTTATATTGACTCTTTCTCTCTTCGTATTTCCCCGGCCTTGTTCCTAATACAGAAATTCTACCTAAACCCTTAAGCTGTGGTAGTGCTCTATAGATGGAGAACTCAGAAGATGACGCTGGCTTCTGAAGCTTCTGCTGAAATCTGCGAAGCAGAAGAGTTACATTCAGTGCCCTGGCACAGGTGTCCTGGGTTTGATGAAGTCATAGCTGATTTCTTAAGAAAAGAGGGACCTTAGCCTAGAGAAGGGGGATCATGTTGGTAAAATCACAAAGGCTTAGGAGATGAACGAGTCCTCTCTCATCTTCACTAAGGAATGGAACATCCTAACTGTGAGACTTGAGAAGTTTAAGGAGGGGTTCTGCTGGGAAAGTGAGGCATCAACTTGCTGAAACAATGTTTTGCTGTTAAGTATGTTTTTCATTGTTGAGTAGTTTTTTTTAACATTCTATATATTGGGAATCTATATTTTAAAATTTTAACATTGATGGATTTGTGGCTTAGTAGTAAATCTTAGATAAATTGTCCATCATTTCTTCAGACTGTCAAGTGTACTTCATAATCTGTGATTTATCGTATTTCTGCAGATTTAAGCATACCTCTCTATGCACAAATATATATTACTACATGTACTTTGCAAAGGCTTTCACTGGTGTTCAAAGTGGGGCCCGTGCTTTTCTTAAAATTAATTTTAGTTCTGTACTCAGATTTTTCTGCCCTCAGTTGCTATTTCAAGTCTAACTCTATTTAGAAGAATAAAAAGCTTGCACTTTTCCACTTTATGGCCTTTAACTTTGCAACTTTGATTTTCAAGACTGACATAGCATCCCCTGAACGGAGCTCAAACCAAAAGTACCGATGTGAAAACAGCTGTTTGTAGGACAAGTAACAATTACAAAGAAGCACAGTTGCGTGTCAGGAATGGCAGTGACTACTGCGCCAATTCAGGCTTCCAGGAAAACGATTATCACATTTTGAGAATGGAAATGCCTCAATTTACAGTGCACATAATTTTTTATTTCCCAGCAAACATTCAGCAATGCAGCAGGTTTCCAAAGAACCTATTTTCTCACTAAACATTTTTCTAATTCTTAAAAAAGAATTACTAAGTGAGATTTGCCTGACTGTATAGCAGTAATCAGAGACCACCCAAGCATAGCTTTTACAAGTCCAAATTTACAAAAGAATGTTGTTGCCTGAAGTTATCAGAAGAAAAATAAGGGGTTATTTCTTAAATTATAATGATAAAAACTGTAACTGGCCAGGCATGCTATGTTTCCTTAGAATAACTACACTTCGCTGTGACTTGTGATCCTTTTTACTAAAACATTTAACAAAATCTGCAGTGTTGTAAGTTGAGATATAGACGGCTGAAACACACCTGAGCTCCAGGCTTGACTGCGAAGCCACATATTATAGGCAGAGAAAGGGACCCATTTCCACAGAAATACAGTCATAGATGTGATGTACACTGCACATCTTTGTAGGTGAAAATTGGTAATTGCACATCAAAACAGCATAGTTATGCTATGGAAAAGGTACAAATTGGCAGTCATATTGTGGACGTTAGCAAAGTAGAGGACCAAAGGAAGAAAGCACACAGAGAAACCTCCAGCCGTCGCTACTGCTGCCTGTAAAGAGCTTGTATTACAAGAGAGACCACAGCAAAGACAGAAGACATTTTAGAGATAATACGGAAAAACTTTTTCTTGTTTTTAGTTCCTGATGGCATTGCACACATTGAAAATACGTCTCAACTTTTCATTTGAAATGATCCCAAACAATTAGTCCAAAAATAAATTTTAAAAGCAATGTAGTGATACTATGGCATAAACCCTTGAGCTGAAGCAATTGTAAGTAACAAGGCTTATAAATTAGCTTTGATACTTACCACAAAAATGGAACCTCTTTTTGGAACTACATTTTTCAGTTTTGATTGCCCCATGTAGGGTTGATGAAACAGGGAAGCATACAGGAAGAGGGTTCTCGTAGCCATCTAGTGACTCATTAAAATTCCACTTGAAAATCAGAAAACTTGTAGTCCAATCTCATTACGATAGATTGACAGTGTTATTAAAATATATACACAAGAAAGACATCAGAATATGGGGGAAAAGGAAAATATATCAGATCCATCTAGAAGGAAAATATGACTAACCTTATACCAACAGGAAGAGGCTGAGAATTACTAGAAAAACAACTATAAAGACACTGTAAATCAAACAGCATAGAGTTTAGAACATCAAAAACTCAGAAATTTTCATCTATTATTAATTATGATAAAAAATTCTATCTCAGAATATTTTACACAGCAACTGTTGCCAAGAAAATCTACATCTTCCTGAGCTAAGGAAAGTTAGAAATAAGAACTAACGCTCTACACTTCCAATGAAATTGGAGAGCCATTAATAAAATATTCCAATGCCTTTGTACATTTTTCTTTCAATTAAAAAGCCACATTTTAAAGAGAAGGCAATTTATTATTTCAATAGCATTTAAATATTTAATGGAACTACAATTAGAATAGCCACATATAATGTAAGAATTTAGCAAGAGCTTCTAAAAAATTATTTTTGCTCTTAGATTGTGCTTATATGCACATATACTTATGATAGAATGTCTAAAGAACTTTAGAAAAAATTATTATAGGTTTTATTTTGAACTGCTGATGGAAGACCTTTATTAGCTTCTTTATTAACCTTCTTATTAACCTATTAAGTAAGATTCTTATTAGTCTATATAGCCAATAGCAGGGTAGATTTTGCCACACTGCTTTCAGTGGTCTTTGAGGAGCTAATTAGTAGGGTAAGACACAGCTAGATTTTCCTTATCTGCAGCCCATCCACATCAGCAGACATGCTTCCATTCAGCACCTGCATTCCAATTAACATCCTAACCTCATCTTTCTTGTGTCCACATCTGTAGGAAAGATATTTCTGTTAACAGAATGATAAGAGATCATAGATCATAGCTAACCTCAAAAGTCAAGAAATGCTATTTAAACTTTGCTTTGGTGAGAAAACCTTAGATTGAGCTGAGTTTTCTTATGTGTTGTACATTTAAGAGTTTAGAAGAGGAATCGCCCCTTCACCCCGCCTCCCATTCATTCCACCTCCCACACACTCAAGAAGAATCTTCGTTTCTGAGTATTAGTTTGTTACAGTGGAAGTGGTTTTCCAATGCTTCAAAATATGAATTTTTTGGAAACAAAATCAGAGATATCAGATTCCAAAAGCAGCAGTCTATAATAAATGGTTGCTTAGTGAGAGATTAAAATCTTAGTACCCTGTGCTGGACTGATAGCACAGGGACTGAAGTGCCTGTTTAGGCAGGCATGGGGACTGACTGAGGCTCGATCCCCAGAACCACAGGACATGCAGGCCCCATCCCCGGGGCGCGTTGAGACATTGACTGAGACTGAGCGTGGTGGTGAGTGCCTGTAATCCCAGGATTTGGGAGGCTGAAAACAGGAGGATCACTACAAGTCCTATCTGTGTAGTAAGACCCTGTAGACCCTGTACTGAATGCATAAAAAAAAAAAACCTTACTACCCTGACTCAGAGCACAGATAACCAGAAACCCTTTGACTCTAGAGATACATTAGGCTGACCACACTGTCTTTAGAAAGTCACTATACTTTTTGATTCCTGGCTTTCTATTCTATAAAAATTCATATCAATAATTATTTAGCTTGCATTTTCAGATTGTGAATGATTCATGCATGAAACTAGGATAATAACATTTGCTTTACAATGCTGAGGCAATGAACAGTGTTTCATACAGCGTAGGAAGGTATTATTCATTCAACTACAGTTTTATTAAAGTTCTTGCAATCAGTAAAAATTGTTATCTTGCTAATATAATATTTAGGTGACATAATCTAATATGTAGCTGGTTGTCCTCCCAAAGCTTTATGTGTTTCTAAGTGGGGCCTCTGGGATGTGACTGGATTACAGGGAGGTGATACTGATCAATCAAGTAGCCCACCAATGAGCTTATAGCTAAAGTGGCCTTGGGAAGTGAAGCCTGATGGGAGGAGATGCGTCATGGGGGCGTGGCCTGGTGGGCTCCGTCTACCCATCTCCTCCACTAATTGCTTTCCACTTCTTGCTGCCTAGTGATGAGCAACTCTCTTCCTCGCTGCTCTGCCTCAGAGTCAGCCCACTGCGCATGGTCTGAGACTTCTACAAACTCTGAGCCACAAGAAACCTTCCCTCCTGTTCCTTGTTGGTGGTGGGCATTGTTTCTTAACACTAAGAAAGTAAGACACATCATTTATGGTCATTCTACCTTTTTAAAATCTCTGTCTAAAGGTTTTCATGATAGCTCAGCGGATTAAAGCACCTGCAAGCAGGAGCAAGGGCCGGAGTTTTGATCCCGGGGCTTGCCGTGCAGGCTATGCCCCAAGGGGGCGTTGAGATGGCTATTGAGACTGGGCATGGTGACACATGCCTGTAATCCCAGCTCTTGGGAGGCTGTAAACAGAAGAGTCACTATGAGTCTGATCTAGGTAGTGAGACCCTGAATATGCTGTAGACCCTTCCCTAAAAAATATAAAAATAAAATAAAGTTTTATCATGGAAAAATGAAAGATAAGATGGTCTTCTTATAAATTAGCTGAATTAAGTTATAAACCAAATTTTACTAAGCATAAATATTTGTGGATTACAAATGAAACTTTCTCACCATTTAATAATAGCAATGTAGCACATGTTCATTTAAAAGTGTAGTATAGTTTTCAGTAAACATCCAATTAGTATATAAAAAATTATAATGTTTGGCCTTATTGTAGAAATCATATTAAATACCTAGGAAAACCTATTTCACTTTACCAGATTGATTATGCAAACTGTTCAAAACTAAATTTGGTATCATAGGACTGCTATAAAACAGATATGAAATCATTTACTAAAATGAAAAATAATAAAATAAGGACAATAATAAATGAACATAAAACAAGGATGTCCCTGGAAATGTTTTTCTGTTGTGCCACATTTGATATTTGAGCTTCCCCAAAATAGAGCAGCAAACATATAAGTGCGTTGAACTTAGGTCTTAGATGACAAGATCTCAATAGACAAAATAAAAAGAAATGCAGATCAACAGAGGCTTGCATAAAAGTCTTGATGGATAATGTTTCAACCTACTAGTTAGACAAATAATGCTATGCATGGTTGTGTAGGAGTTTTAGTTACTTTTTTAGTTCCTCAGACAAAATACTCAACACCCTCAAGTTAAAAGAGGAGAGGTACATTTTAGCTCATAGTTTGCAGTACATATTTGGCTGGTTCCCAGGCAGGCTAGCATGGCAGAGGTGCACAGCAGAAGAGAAACAGTTCATAGCAAGGCTGGCAGAAGACAGCAAAGTAGTGAAGCAGCAAAGCAGCAGCAGGAAGCCTCCCTTCCCCTTTTATCCCACGCAGGCAATAAGCTTGTTTTAACCTTGGCTCGTGGTTTCAGCAACATTAGTCCATAGGAAGCTGGCTCAAAGCAGGGGACATATTTAGGGAAGACTGTGGCAGAGAAAAACTTCTTATTTCATGCTGGTCAGGAAGTGCAGGAGGAGAATTGCCAGGGACCCAGTATAGTATCCAAAGTGGTGCCTCCCACACTCACCCAGGTATACCCAGGAATGCACTTCACTAGTCAGCTAGGAGGCTCCCAAGCCAGGCAAGCTGACAATCTTAGCCATCACACTAAGTTTCAAAAAGAATAGCAAATGAACTGAAAAGATAATTTATTTAGTATGGACTACAATCTTGAAGTTCCCCAGTGAGTTGCTCAGTCCCACTTCCTCATATGAAAATCACCTTGGGAAAGCAAATCAGACAATAAGCATGCCTGGTGAATACAGAATTCCAAGAGACTAGAGCTGAGGTTTAGAGGATGCCTTAAAAAAAAGCCACAAGGGAAGCCTGACAAACTCCACATTTCTTTGTGAGTTAATGTGCTCTGTCCCTTTGATAGTGCAAAACACACCAGGGGTCCATTCTTAGCACCCCTGCTTAAGGACATTCTGCATAGACAATAAAAGTTTCAGCCCTGGTAACACTGCCTCTTGCCACAGTGTCCATTATTAGCCCTTGTTTCACAAATGTCTTCTTGGGCCATCACAGTTTCATGTGGGATTAGAGGATTCACTGCATCCTCCTCAGTAGCTCAGTGTGGCTTAGAGCTATAGTCCACTAGTGATGGTCACATCAGAGCATCATGTCTCACCTGGGTAGGTGTGCTTGGTTGGCAAACTGGTACTCAACAGGTCAGCCTGTGGGTGTGTTTTGTTTGGGAACTAATATTGATAAGCTAGGAAACATGGAATTTACTTTCTTTGCTGTAAAACAAGAATATTTCAGTTTAATAGCAGATATTTAGTTGTCCTGAAACACTGAAAATTTGGAAGATCTTAATACACTGGACCAGTATTACCACATGATAACAATAAACTGAGTCTCGTTTGGTCTCCAATCAGGTAGAACATACCTCATACTGAGGTAAGAGTAGCATCAAGCACTGGCCGTGTTGTTCCTTTTGTGTGAGTGTTTTCTCCCACACAGTGGTCCCTTCTGATATCTTTCATCCATCAATGTCACCTCGACACACATATAGGCTTTTGGCTTTGTAGTTCTGGTTCAAAATACCAACCCTGTTTAATCTCATTTCCCTAAAATTCATTCTCCCAACTTCAACAGAATGATCTTGATCACAGTTATGGTTTGTGTGTAAATGTTCCCCTAAGGCCTCGTGTCTTTTTAGACAGAGTTTGCTAAGAGGTGGCTGAATCTAGAGTTTGGGACTGATTCTCAGTCTGATTCTTAGTATAATGCTAGGTTTAAGGGTGCTGGGTTGATCCCTGGATTAACTGCTGGATCAGTGCAGTGATTGGATTGGTACTGCCCTAATTCCAGCAGTGTGGATAAGACAAACAGGGTAGAAGGAGGCTTGTCCAGCACTTTCTGGTTGCTTTTTTCTGTCTTCCACCACCATGAATGGTTGCTCCTGCCCTGGAGCCAGCTGATTATGCAACGAAACCTGTATAGACTGCAAGCTAAACCTTTTCTTCCTTAATTTTTGATGTTGGGTATTTTGTCTCAGCAACGGGGGAAAAAGTGATTAAGACAACCACTAAAAGCAGAAAAAGAAAAAAATAGATCATATCATCATCTTCTCTAAGTCCTTTAAAATTTTTCTCACTTTGAAGAACAAGAAATCCTGATTCTACACATACCAGACAAGATTTCACGCAACTGAGTAGGCAAAGAATTGGAACAACTGTGAATCCCAGTCCATAAGAACTTTCAATTTCCATAAGGAGGAGTCTGGAGGAAAGGGAGTGGTCCCAAAGATGAAGAGAAGCAGCAAAAAGTAACCTAATCATAGGGAGGGAGGGAGCAGAGAGGAAGCTGAAGCCCATGAAACACTGTGAGGGCTGGGTGGGTAAGTGGTTCCCAGTGAGGTCAATGGCAGAAATGGCTTGAAACAACTAAAACAGGTTTTCAGCTTACATTTAACTTCACTTTGCCTCTTTCAACTGTATGGCAATCCATGTTCGTTATGCTCAAACGTTCAATAGGTACCTGTACAATAGCCTTATTGTTACTGAGCCTTTGGGTGAAAGAGAACAAAGTGTGGGAATGTGGAGCAGATGACCATGGCAAGGAAAGTGCGATCAAAACTATCCACTCAAGGAAGGCAAGAAAATAGCAGGAGAAGTAAGCAGAGCTACCCTTCAGACTCCCTGGTGTTCACAAGGTGAGTGAGGGAATTCTGAGTTTTTTACAGTATGTGAGTCAGAGACTAGAGACAGCTCATTGACTCTAATAAAAATCGTGGTCCTACTGGCTGCTGCTTTGAGTTATTCAGTCAGCAGACCCTTGGGTTGCACCTGGCTCACACACCCAATCTTATCCTTGCCTATACCTGTCCCCTCTTTGGCTTCCTTCTACTTCATGATAATCATCAGTCCCTATACCTTTTTCTGTCATTGACCTACCCCTGTACCATAGGTCTAGCTTCCAATAGAGTATACTCTCTTAATCCATCCACAAATTCTTGGTACTCAATTTATTCCCCCTTGATAGCTTCACAATTATAAGACCCCTGACTTCTTCCCTCCAATATTAGCTTTGTAGTCAGTAGGTCTTGGTCATGCTGAACTTCTTATCATCCTCACTGAGCACTGAGTTTTATAATATATTCCAAGGTAAAATGTTGATCCCCTTACTTAGAAGTGTCTAAACACTAGCTCATTCAGTAATTATCATTCCATCATACTATTTATATGTAAAGTGTAGCACTAAACAATGAATTAAGAGACTCTGCTTTCTGGGAGTTGGTGTTTTAGTGGGAAAGAGACCATAAATGAAATAAGTAAATTATCTACACCATTAGAAAATTGCATGTACAGTGAAAAATAAGGTAATAAGACATTTAGGGAATAAGTTAAAGGGAATGTAGGAACAGAGAAGAGACTGTGTCAGTTAGCCTTTAATCACTGTTAAAAAATACACGAGAAGACAAAATTGAGGAAAGGTGTGTTTTGACTTACAGTTTCAGCGGTTTCAGTCCATGGTCTCATGCTAATACTGGGACCCATGATGAGACAGAATATCCTGGTGGAGTATATGTTGTGGGACAAAAAGGCTCAGCTCATGGTGAAGAGTATGGAGAAAAGGGAGAGGGAGAGAAAGAGAGAGAGAGAGAGAGACAGAGACAGAGAGAGACGGGGAGGCAGAGACAGACAGAGACAGAGAGAGACAGAGAAAGAGACTTTGCAGAGAAACAGAAACAGAGAAAAGGAGACAGAGACAGAAAGAGAAAGAAACATACAGAGAAAGAGACAGAAAGATAGATACAGGGATAAAGAGAGACAGAGAGAGAGAGAGAGAGAGAGACCGAGAAGAGACAAAGAGACAGAGACAGATAGAGGAAGAGACAGAGAGGCCTTCTCAGGGCCCTAAACTTTCTAATACAAAGAAAAGATCATGAACTTAAAACATTCATTAATTTCATGGATCTTCTGCTTCTCTACTTCTTGTTAAGTGCACTTTTCTCTCTTTCTTATGTTCTTCTGGACACTAGCCTCTTTGATAAGTAATACTTTTTTCAAGTAGCCTTTGTTTCCCTGTCATTAGAGCCCTGTCCTCAAAACCCTGCCTTCTAACTAATCACTTTTCTTGATTGAAGTATGGTTAAATAATCAGACCAGGGATTCTTCATATTCCTCTTGATTCCAGAAAGACTTAGAGATGAAATCTTTGGGATGCTTTAGATTTAGAAGGAGAAGGTGTTTCAGATGGACATGTGTTGCATCTAACATAATGTCTCTTATGCCTGGATGCAAGGCCCAATCATTACCAGACAGGGAGTTTTTAGGGCTAATAGTTTAATGTTTTATAGACAAGATGCCTAGAGAAGAGTCAGTACTATTTTATGAATTGCAGCGTATTACTGTAATGCAAGTAGGGCTCGCCAAATGGGGAGTAGATTTTACAGTTCAAGGTTGGGCTTCACATCAAATGTGTCTAAAACAGCACTCAGAGCTCAGGCTGTGGCTGAAATGTTATAGTCAATAACATTTGTCCATAAAGCCTTACAAACAATATTAAGGTTTGTTGCTATTCATTTTTCCTGTTAGCTAAGAGCATCCAGAAGTCATAAAACACACCCTAAAACTAGAAAAATGTACTCTTGTTTTATTATAACATTTATCACATTAGAACACAAATGATTCCTTTCCGCACATCAGCTTAAACTGTGACAGCAGAAAACGTCTCCTGGAGCTTTGAGTTCTTCCCCTATGACCCTTTCATTCTACCCTATCCCATAGCTTATAGCTTTAGTTTACATAGTTGATCCTCCTTGAAAGTTGGGCTTAATGAATGAACCTATGAATAAATAATAAAGTAGATATTTTCCTTCCTCCTGAGATTTTTGCTTGGAGTTAATCTCAATTAGCTTACACTTAGTAGTTTAGTTGTTAAATTGTATTTGAAAACTATAACCTGTTATTCAATACAGATTGGGCATTCCAATCCAAGGAGACTGTTAATCTTGATTGGCCACTTGATTGGCTTGAGGAAAGGCAAATAGCTTAATGAAGCAGACTTCTGTGTAGCTCTGGGCAGGTTGTGAAGGAGTGACTCCTGGCCCCTTGCATTCAGGCATTCTTCCCCTGCTCTCCACTTCCTGAAAGGCATAAGGTGAATCACTTTCTTCCACCATACCATTTTACTATGAAGTTTCTGCCTGGGAAACAGCAAACCATGGACTGAAACCTCCGAAATTGTCAGCCAAGTAACCGGTCCTCTTTCTCAGTTGTGCATTGTTGGTATTTTGTCCCAGGAATCTAAAGCTGACTGATATACTAAAAAATCCAAAATCTGAAATTTCC
>NDGM010934193.1:0-12871 GCA_002564305.1 Octomys mimax
TTTTTTTTTTAGGGAAACATTGCTTTAATACTATGAAAGTTATTTTTAGGTTATCTTTATGTTCCCATGGTCTGTGTGGAATGAAAAGGTGACACCCGGTTCTTAAAGGCTAATGTCAGGAATGCTAGCCTGCCACAGTGCGGCAAAGCCCGGACCTAAGCCCTGATGGCCAGTGCTCTACCGCGGAAGTTTGGGGTGCTCTTCCTGAGCTCGCTTACCATAATTTTATGTTTAGTTAGGTGTCGGTCTTTTCCAACTATTCAGTATCGTAGCATTTTCATTTCATACTCTGAATAGTGTGCTTCCACTTCATCTCTCTCTAGAGTGCCATCCCACAGGGGATGCTTCAGGGTATGTCTGGGGTACTCACCTCTTTTGGAAGCAAACATTTGGAAACCAGCAATAGCGGCATGTCTTGTTACCGGCACTCTGTCTGTGCCTCAGTTCCTGATAACTGCATGGTCATCTGTCTGTTACACTAACCACACCAAGTTCAGGGTCTCCAGAGGCATGTTGAAATAGGTGTTCAAAGAACTACTGAACTTTACTGTTTATACTTAATTTGAAATAGCTATTTTCAAACATTTCTCAAAGCAAGTCTTATGGTGGAAAGCAGTCCTGCGCTGGCCAAGGAGAACAAAGATGTCGGCATCTTTCCCCTGAGCGCCCTTCTGAGGACCCCAGGGCTCTGGTGAGGGCAGCTGAAAAGCTGCTGTGCTGAAGCAGAGAGCTTAGTGGGGCTCTGATTGGAGGAGGACGAGGGGAAGCTGCAGACTGGGAGAGAGTAGAGTCCACCGAAGAACATATGCATCAGGAGGAGAAAAACTGGCACGCTGTAGTGTATATATATATACACACACACACACTTTAATACTGCATCTATTGAGGCGTCATGAGGCTGATACGGTCCCCTTTGGCCTGCACAGTCACGTGTGCTGCCCAAGTGGTGGCCCTCAGCTTCCTGACACGTCAGTACGGCAATCTGCTGAAATGTGTGTGCATGATTTTGGTGGATTCCGTATTTGTAATCCACATAGCCATCAAACAACTTGTATCTACAATGTGTAAAGAGCTTTCAAAACTCAGCAGTAAAAATATAATTCAAAACTGGACCCAAGAAATGAACAGAAGGCAGAAAGCCCAGGAAAAGGGCGCTCAGTGTAAGCCATTAGGGAGGTGCCAGTTAGAACCCCAGGGAGATACCCACGCATCTATAGGAATGACTAAACTAGGATGGTGAGTACGAATGCCAACCATTGAGCAAGGAAACTGGAGCATGTGTTTGCTGCTGGTGCAAGTGTAAATTGCACAGATATTCTTGGAAGGAATGCAACAGTTTCTTAGAAAACTAGGCTTGCACTTAGCTACAACACAGCAGTTGCACTCTTAATTTATGCCATAGAAATGGGAGCTTCAGTCTGTGGGATGATCCTGGATCAGTGAGGAGTGCCTCCCGCACTTATATCAGCGTCTGGCATGCTGCGTGTCATTTACCTGACTTTGTGGTCCAACGCCTACCATTAGCACAGTGGCAAGGAACCTTTCAGAGCTGTGCTTCGGTGATGGCAAGCAGCCAGCTGTGCACACACTGCCACAGCTTCCACACTACTGCACCGAGAACAGGGACTTCAGGAACACTCCTTGCTGTCTTTCTAACAGTAAGAATCACGCCTGGCAGTATTTGTTGGTTGGTCTTTGTGTGTGTATGTGTGTGTGTGTGTGTGTGTGTGTGTGTGTGTTGGATGGGTGGAGGGGTTGGCTCAGGCTGCCTTGAGGGCACATCTGGTGAGGCACGTGGTGCTGGGGATCGAACCACGGTCTCCTGTGCCTGACAGGGTTTGCCCAAGCAGGCACTTAAACAACTGAGCTAACCCTCAGGCCCCCAATAAATCCCATGTTAGTGGAAAGCTTATAAAGATGCTGTTTTTTCTTCAAGTAGCTACCAGCAAAAGAATTCAACATTGAGTAGCAGAGACTGTGAACTTTGGCAACCCTCTTACTCTTAAAAGGCTTCAGATTCTTCAGTTGTATATTGCTGGAAGAAGGCAGAGGTAATTTCAGCGTTCTTTAGAGTGACTTAGATCGCTTCCTTAACTTCTTTATTCTCTGACCAGTTGCCATAGAGGCCCACTCTGAGACAAATTTAGGAGCTTTTTGCATGGCATTAGCAAATGCAGTCAGACTGCTTTGCAGCCCTTTGACAGCAAGCTTTCTGCGCTTGCGTCTCTGTGTTCCCTTTCCCTCTGCCACGAACACCACGATCCACGTGGTGTGCAGCAGGGGACTGCGCCACATCTGCTCTTCAGATGCGGTCTGCAGGGGCCGTACAGTGTGCTGTTTCCTCAGATACTTCTTGCTTTCAGTGACTTTTTCTTAAGCTTCCAGAATCTTTTGAAGTTCGTTGTTTTTCATCACAGTGAGTGTGTAATAAGAGCTTGAGATTACTCAACTTTGTGATAGTGCTTCATGTAAGAACTTACATTTTGACTTGGTTTTAGAAGAGAAACCAAACGAGTATTTTTCACTAGAAAATTGTGTGTGTGTGTGTGCGCGCGCACGCGCATGCATATATATGTATATATTTAAAGTATATATATATGCATATATAAAATGTATTTTTCCTTAGATATTTGTCCTATCAAACATATTTGTAGTCATATTTAAGAAGGGTAGTTTGGGGCTGGGGAAATAGTTTAGAGGCAGAAACACCTACCCGGCAAGCACAAGGTCCCGAGTTCAGTCCCTGGAACCCCAGGCATAGTGTGCCAACCCGGAGCCCTGGGCATACCATTCGGGCCCTAGAACCAGGCATGCTGGCACACACCTATGATCCCAGCACTCCCGAGGTTGAGACAAGAGGATAACTAAGAGTTCGAGATCAGCCAGTGAGTACAAGCCTAGCCCGAAGTACATAGTGAGATCCTGTCTCAAAAAAAAAGAATGGCAGTTTAAATGTAAAGTTTGTTGTGGTTGTAAAGAGTCTATGTCAGTGGTTAGGCATAATTGGGTTCTGTTGGTCTCTAGATTTTGTTTTCAATAAACCTATTGGTAAAATATGCTGTTCTGTATCTATAAATATACTGTTTTCATTTTCTCTTTGGTTTATAAGGGAAAATTTATATTAATTAAAGGTACTCATATAAATATTTTTAGTGAATTATAATTGTTAATAGGAAGAATAATAGTTGAATAACAATAATTTACCTTTAAAGGATAAATTGTTATCACTGGCATCTTTGTTAAGTTCTTTTACTTTTCAGTGTTAAGATTTTCCAAATGGCCAGCCAGCTCTTTTCTATACTTAGGTATTACATAAAAATGTAGCAGAAATCTGTTCAAGGATTTTTCATGTTGAACTATGATTTGATTTCTATTATTTCAATGTGTTATTTGGGGACTTTGATGACTTTACAGATGCTCAAGGCCACTTTTTCCTACGACTGTGAGTCTTCATAGAGTGTTTCTGATTTCTTTTTAAACCCAGGTGACTGTGGAGATCATGTTGTCATAATGAACACGCGACACATTGCGTTTTCTGGAAACAAATGGGAGCAGAAAGTGTACTCCTCCCACACCGGGTAAGACAGTGGCTCAATGAAGGAAAACATCAGTGTGGATCATTTTGGTAATGCTGCTGCTCTTATTTAAAGGGACAAGTGGAGCTTCCAAAATAGGCCGGCCAGATAGCTCAGTGGACTAAAGCGCCTGCTTAGGCAGAGTGCAGCGGCTGGGGTTCGATACCCGGCACCACAAGCTGTGCTGGCCCCACCCCCAGGGCATGCTGAGATGCTGATTAAGACTGGGCGTGGCAGCGCTCTTGCCTGTAATCCCAACTCTTGGGAGGCTGAAAACAGACATTACAAGTCAATCTGTGTAGTGAGACCCTGTAGACCCTGTACTAAATACAGAAAAAAATAAATAAAATGAAGGCATCTAAGAAAGTACTGATTTTACTCATGTATAATTTATTCAGCCAAAACAAATACGATACCATGTCAAATCCTAGATATTGCCTCACGGTATTTATGTATCTCGTAACTATACTATTGCTCTGATCAGAATTATTCTCCTGCTTCAGTTAGCCTCCCTTCTATAATTCGTTTCTTGCTGTTTACAGGCCATGCTAAACTCCTGACGTGTCACCAGGGCCCAGAATGGCCAGCCTTCCTGGCCCAGGCTAGTTTGTCAGGACCTCACACGTGAACGCCTCCTCCGGCTGGCTTCTCGTGTTGGGGCCAAGTTGTCCCCGTTGAGGCAAGCAGGCCAGGCATCCTCCACTGCAGCGACGCTGCCCTTCATGGTTCCTGCAGTTAGCGCCGGCTTCATGCAGGCTCTCACAAGCACACTCTCATTCTCCTGTGTCCCTTCCTCAGGAGTGCTTTGGTTGTGTTTTCACACAACTATAAGACCTTAACTTTGCTCTATTTTAAATCTTATCTCCACTCCTTCCAGATGTGTTCTTACACATTAGGTGAAGACAGATAAATGTAAATAAATGTATCTTCTATATCAAATACATCTACAGCCCTCTCCACCCTTTGTATTTTTTGTTCTTCGACAGTCTTGCTAAGTTGTGAACCTGGGCTTGAACTTGGGTTCCTCCTGCCTCAGCCTCCCCAGGTGCTAGGATTACAGGCATGCATCACCATGCTTAGCTCCGAAAACTTTTTTGTAAATGCTGGTTTTGTTCACTGTGTAGTAGTGTGTTGGGGGCAGGGGAGAATATGAGAATTAAGTCACAACTCACCACACTTTTTGTTGCTCTCCTTTTTGAAATGAAAATTTTGACTTTTAAAAAAAAACTAGAAAATATCTTTAACTATTAACTTTTTAACTACATGAGGTTACGTAAAATAAATCTGGAAGTGTAGTGGAATCGAAGGAGTGATCATTTATAGGCCTGCTGACAGGTGTTTCTTGATGGGCATCAATTTTATTTTCATTCTGATGAGGCCTCCGTTTTTTTCCACATTACCTTCTGTGAACTATTAATGTGATCTATTAATGTTAATCTAGTATTATGGGTTTTTTTAAAAAGCTTTTTTTAGTTACTTTTTAAAATTTTTTAAATGTGTGTGGTACAGGGCCTCACTACACAGCTCGAAGTGATCCTCCTGTTTTCAGCTTCCCTAGCGCTGGGATTACAGGTGTGCATCGTGCCCAGTCTCAGTGGTAGGCTCAGTGTGCCTGGGGGCGGGGCCGGCACAGTGTGTGGTGCTAGGGATGGAACTCCAATCCCTGTGCTTGCCCAAGCAGGCACTTAGTCCAGTCTGCTGAGCTATCTTGCCAGCCCTTTAAGACCTTTTTATAATAAAGCTTCTCTAGGATTTTCTTCACTATTATTTTTATATGATTAAATAGACTTTCATTTTTAATTACGTAGGGATCGGTTCTGTGCATTGGACTCTTACATCTAACTCTCCCAAATGTTTTGGCCTGAGTTCCAATAGAGCTCCCTACTAGTGGTACCTTTGTATTTGTGCATCCCCAGTACCCTTCTGGTAAATACTCACAAATGTTTAGTGACCTAACTAAAGCCAAAGTCCATGGCTATCTTCACAGCTCTTCCTTTATTCATTCATCCACTGTGGAGGAAAGCATGTGGTTATTTTTTTCTCTAGTAAAAATCAGCAAGTATTGGATTACTCACATCTTGCCTTTCTCAGAATTTTACATGAGCTTTCCAGGTAGTGTAGGATGAAGTCCAGGCCCCTGCTACACAGCACAAATGGTATTGCGCTTTAGAGGCTGCCATTCCAGTGTTAAAATTGGAAAGGCAGTCTTTAGCATAGAATTTGCAAAGTGCTTTTCCATGGAGACAACACAGGAGCAGGAGTCTAGACAGATACTTCTTTTTCTGAAACTGAAATTTTGTGAAAAAAATAAAATAACACTAGTTTAACAATTAGGTATGCTTCTTAATAGACTTCTAAGTTTAATTTTTATTCCTAAAATGTGACTGGTTAAATCATCTTAAAAATGTTATCAGTTGAAAAAGAAAAAAAAATGTTATCAGTTGTGTTGAAAAAAATTATGAAGGAAATCATATTTGGATAATCTTAAGGTTTTGTTTTATAGAGTCCACTGGTTTTCCATTTTTCCCCCTTTCCTAATAATCATTGAAACTACTTTTTTTTTTCAGTGTCACAAACTGTTGAATCTATATATTTTTGTTTTAAGTTTCTTAAGCTCTTTTCAAATACTTTATTATTTGCAACCGAGATCTAGTGAAGTAACTGGAGAAGACAGTATTTTTATATGAGTAAAATCATACCGACAGGCAAACATAGTTGCCTGATAAGCTGAGAGTCACTGGGAAAGCCTAGTTTCCAGACCAGGAACTGGGAACCCCAAGTTGCTAAATTGACTGACATGATCCTGAGTATCTTTCTTTGCGAGTTTACCCGTCATACGTGAATTTGATCTCACATGGTGAATCACTTCTTACTTGGAGCCACGCACGACTTCCAGAGGCCTTTACCCACCAGTTGGCAGAAGAGCGGGGTCGCTCTGTGCAGAGCACCGACACGGCTGCAGACGCTCCGCGTGGTGTCCCTACACCTGCTCCGCCGGCCCCTTTCTCTCTTTTGGGAAGACACGTGGCGCATTCTGGCTCATGGCTGTTTGTGTTTTCTATCAAGCAGTGATCAGCCAACCACTCCCCAGAAGGGAGTGGGCGGGTAACCTAAAACTGGGGAAACAGAGCTGCACCAAGAAATTTGTCCAAGACATAGAGCCGCTGGTGATGTCGTCACAGTTAGCTCCTCCAGGCAGTAGCATTTCCGTCAACACGGATTGCTGCTTGATTTCTACTGTGCTGATAAGCAGCAGAGTTAGAAGCAGGTAACACACTGGAAGCCTTGGGTTGTAAAGCAGTGATTAATTAAAGACTGCAGGACCATAGCCCGCACCAGCTCTAACATCTTTGCTCCTCTAACAGCTACCCTGGGGGATTCAGGCAAGTGACGGCTGCCCAGCTTCACCTGCGGGACCCAGTTGCGGTGAGTCTGGCTTTCTGCTCGGCATCTCAGGGAGATGGTTGGCCACTGTTTGTTCTCGCCTCTCGCCTACTGTAGTTACCATTGAAGATTCTAAACCCTTCACCCTTGGTCTGCAGTTTATTGTTTGTGTTCAGGCCTCTTGGGAAGGGTGTGTGCTTTAGAACTCCATCTCTGTGACTTGTGTTAAAGATTTATTTACCCTCTAGGAGCTGCCTAGGCATAGTATATAAACTGAAAACTCTAGATAGCTGTTAGATGTAAGAGATTTTGAACCCCATTACTCATAAGCGAAAACCTTTTTAGAAACTTCCCCTGCTACACAGCATGCCATTTCTTTTCTGGAGAAATCTTCACTTCAAGGTGCGAGGGTCTCTTGGCCCCCAGATGGGGTGACCTTTTAACACGCAAGCTCTGCCCTCAGCTGAGGCTTTTGGGACAGATGCCAGCCCTAGGACTCTGCCCTGACGCTCTTGCTCATTTCTGGCCTTTCATTCGCTCCATGCTTTAAGAACTTTTTATAAGCAATGTCATTGGCTTTGGTAGTGTTGATTGCTTTTCCTGTTGTGTGTGATCCATGCTGGGGCAGCCTGGGCCTCTTGGTCTTCAGCGCTGTGCGGACAGCCTCCTGTTGCCCTATAGTTTTCCTTCTCCAACTCGGTAGAAATGGCCTTGGGCTCTGTTGGGGGCTTGAGAGTATTTTCTCCTTCAGGGACTGTTTTAGCTGTTACCTCAAAATGTTTCTAAAAGATTGGTGTTAGACTCTGAAAACGCTATTCTATTTATTTTCCTAAAGCAGTTGGGAGGGGTGTGTGTCTGAAGTCCTGTGCCCCATTTTGAAGATCCACATGTTACTGTTTATTTTGGATCATTATATGTATCTTAAATGTATGTTCAGCATTGCTTCTTAGGTAATGTTTTATGTTCTGTTTTATAGCTAGTTTTTTTGTTTGTTTGTTTTGTTTCTAATGTTTTTTGTTGATACAGGGTCTCACTGTGTAGCTCCACTCATAATGATCTTCCTGCTTTCAGCCTCCCCGGTGCTGGGATTACAGGTGTGCACCATCACCCCCGGACTCTGGGCTGGCTCAGCGCATTCTGGGGGCGGGGCTGGCGTGGCATGTGGACCAGAGATTGAACCAGGTCTGGGCCCTGCACTGCCTGAGCAGGTGCTTTAGTCCACTGAGCTATCTCACTGGCCCTCATAACTAATTTTTTAAAGACTATTATAGGTCACTGTATTTTATTTTTTATTACTGTGAATGCATATATTAAAAGTTATAAAGGCCATTTACAGTATATACTGTAACTATTAGAACACCTCATTGTTTTAATACTTCATTAATTATTTTAAAAATTATTTGTCTTGTCACTGTACTCTAGGAGGCAGTATAGCCCAACTTTTTAATGTAAAAAAAATCTAACATTTGATAACACTTAGAAAACTTGTTTAAAATTACTTTTTATGAAAAAAATGAAATTATTACAAAATGCCTGGTGAAAGACTAGAAAATATTGCAATTAAATCGTTTTTCAGTTTTGACTTGATGAAAGAGCTTAACTTTCTTTATATCTTATTTTGGCCTTTGAATTTTGAAAATGGCTTCACTTATTTTATTTCCAGGTCACTCCTGTGCTTGTCTGGGACAGCGGGCTCTGCCTACCGTCGTGATTGGCCTCTAGCACTTTCTTTTTGTAGCTTTTCAGCTGGCTTTATTTGTGAACTGGTTATTGGTATAACCTTGGAATGTTGTTAGTAATATACATTACTTAATATTTTATGTTTAATGAGTAATAGTAGCTTGTTTAATATATTTTATATTTTTGTAAATAGAGGATTCTAATTCCAAGTAAATACATTGAGTTTTTCCTTCATATCCTTCATCCCCATCTTAGGTATTTTAGTTGAAGAGATTTTCTGTCTTTGTGTTTCCTGGTAGCATCTGTTTCTTTTAGTTACTCAGGTTATTTTTGTGCAGTAAATGCCGCATGTCCCAGGCTGCAGATGGTACGGGGACAGCCTTGAGCGTGTAGCAGCCGCTTCTCCTGTCTTTACCCTCCAAAGCTTGCCCTAAGCCTGCTCCTCCAGAATTCCTTGACTGCATCTGTGGGCTTGTCATGCCTGTTTTTCTGATTGCAAGTGTTTGTGTATCTGTTTTCTTCCTGCTAGCTTACAACCTTTTCATATTTTCAAACTTTTCCTAATTTTAGTGTGATGTTTATATTTTCTTGATAGGACAGATTATTTTTGAAGTACCTATTTGTCAACTCAAAACTACATTTTTGTGATTATAAATAGCAGGTATCAGGTAACCCCTCTAATACTATACAGTTCCTATAATTATAATATTCAGAGTAGGTAATGACTTGCTTATCCAGAGAAAGTGTTAAGTTGTGTTAATATCGCAGTTCTCTGTGTGACCTTTAAAGCATTAAAAAGCGTATGTGGGCCTGGTTGCGCAGGCCTGGGATCCAGCGCTTTGGGCGGCTGAGTCAGGAGCATCTCAGGTTCAAGTCCCTTGGACAGCTTCTTCCAAATCAGTCTCAAAGGAAAGGTTTGTATAAAGGGCTGGGAATGCAGCGTGGTGTGCAGGCCCAGGGCCCAGGGCCCAGCACTGCAGAAGAAAAGCCCTCTAGGAGCAGCGCTGTGTGCACTGTAGTAGCCACCGTCCACCAGGTGGGGAGGGCGCTTGCTGCAAGGCTTGTGCGGCTGAGGAAATGAGTTTACCATGGCCTTTAACCTTGATGGTACAGTCCATGTATGATAAGGTCTCCAGAACATAAGGCCAGAGCAGCACCGAAATAGGAATCTCTATTGCATGTCATTAGCTTCCATATGTCCTGGGCGTCTGATGTGATGAGAGAATAAAGGGAACGGCACCCTCATGTAACACACCACTGCTTAAGATGTGTTGCGTTAATGGGTTCATTTTAGCGCACGCCAGATTACACCCTAGGAATCTGAGTGCAAACGGTAAAGACCAGCTTATCCTGCGAGTCTCCGCGAGCACCTTCCTGAGCGCTGGTGGAGAGTGGCGGGCATGTGTGCCCGGTGGCCTCAGGCTTCCTCTACCCTGAGAACACATAAAAGCACATCCGGGCCAGCAGTGAGTGTACCTGTAAGAGGAGAAAGGCAATCACAGAGCTGCTAGTTTGCCTCTCGGCCATGGGTGTCGGGGAGCACAGCACCGTGGCCTTGGTGGGCTGTGGAGAGGACGCCTTGGGAACTCACTGGTTCCTGGGGCCTCTGGAGCACTGCCTGGGAGTCGCGCGGGCTGTCTGAACTCCAGCACCGCCATTTGTCAGACAGGGAACTGGAGGAGTTCAGGAAATCTGTTTCTCCTCTGTGAGATGAACTTAGTTGTCATGCTCAGATTGGAAAATACACACATTTGCCACTGTCCACATAGTGAGCTTTCCGTGGCCCGTAACCAGGAGAGTTGTACACTTGTGTCGCAGGGGTCAGTCTCAGGTGAGGAAGCGAGACTGTGGTGCTGCCGGGGTAGAAGCAGGCCAGAGGCGCCCTCGGTTCTGCCTAGTCAGTGTGTGAGGGAGGATTCACACCACAGATTCACATAGAAGTTTAGAAAATTTCTTGATTGCTGCCAAAAATTGGCGCATACATGAGCTGTTTTTGATCTTGTCCTGTTTTCTAAATGAACAGTAACCAGAGCCTAAAGCAGATGAACAGTGGGGTCCACAGTAGTGGGCAGCCCGTCTTGGTGCCCTCCTTTGCTGCTCCCGCCCCTTGCCCTCATCCCTGGCTGTCGTTCCCTGGCTCTCTCCGAGTCACGTTAGCCCTGTGCACATGTTTTTCAGATTGTGAAGCTGGCTGTTTACGGCATGCTGCCAAAAAATCTTCACAGGAGAACCATGATGCAGAGGCTGCACCTTTTCCCCGATGAGGTGAGTGTACCATGGGCGCCGCCGCCTTGGCTGCAGCCGGGCATCTCGCTTCTTTCCACAGGTGCTGTAGACCTGCAGGGACAGCTTCTCTCCATCCGACGTTCCTTAAAGTGGTTACATGTGGTCTATACACGCTTATTGCTCTAATTCTAAGCCATAAATCAAGCCATCATTGGATTGTAAATCAAAACTATGAGTTCTGGGTTTTGTTTTCTGGTTTTTGTTGTTGCTTCATTTTACCAGTGGCTTTCACTAAAAGAAGGAATGACTATCAGATCTCCTGTGAAGCAGAGGTACTCATTGGTAGTTTCAACTGTGAAAAGAAAGGTATTAATTTGTTTACTTTTTATTTGACAAGGTCCAAGCCTTCAGTAACTCATGAATCAGTAATTATCTGGTCGTTGATTTTTCCCAGGATTTAACTACACAATTCTTGTACCTATTCAAAATTTAGTCAGTTACAAAGTACTTAAAAGAATATTCTAATATTCTTAGGGCTGGCCAAATAGCTCAGCAGATTAAAGCTCCTACAAGCAGGTGCAGCAGCTGGGGGTTCAATTTGCGGGTCTGCCTTGCCAGCTCTGCCCCCACGGCACGCTGAGCCAGTGAATGAGACTGGGCATGGTGGTTTGCCCCTGTAATCCCAGCTCTTGGGAGGCTGTAAGCAGGTGGATCACTGTGAGTCCTGTCTAGTATTGAGGCCCTGACCACCCTGTAGACCCTTCCCTAAAATACAAAAAAATATACATATATATTCTTATTACTGTTACACTTTTCTCAGTCTAAGGAAAATTAGCGTAGTCTGTGTGGTCCAGCTGCCCGAATTAGAGTCCGGGTCCCTGTGTGGTCTTGGTGCATGGATGTTTTGTAGACACTCTTTACCTCTCTTCTCCTCTGTGGAGGTGACTTGACAGCGTGCCTGCGACCGTGAAGTGTGGTGCCGTGCTCTCGGCTAGGGTTCAGAACAGCCTGCCCAGTGTGCGCCAGCTGCTGCAACTGCTAGGGTTACAGTTGTCCTTACAGTTGCACTGCAGGAGCAGCATGGAAATTCACCCCGAGATGTTGGCTAGAGCTGCTGTGCACCTCCACGGGGCTTTCTCACGGCGCGAGTACTGGTCCTGAGTGAGCGAGTAACTTGTGCCTTGACACAGTGGTGAGTCGTGCCTTCCGCTTGACGGAGTGAGTGGGATGATTCAGGGCTTGCTCCCACTCGGAGCTGACGTGGTGGGATCAATCACAAGAGCTCAAACTCCTGCTTCTAGGTGAGCTATTAGAATTTTGCAGAATAATGGTTTATGTAATTACATAAAAGCTAGTAACCATCACTTAATGATAATTACTCATTCCAGTTACAGTGTAGTCAGGTGAGTGTGAATGTTTGACATGCTCATTGTAGTGAATTAACTGATTTCAGACTGTAAAATAAATAAGCTCAGTTCCCCCACAAGAGACTGGTAACTGTCTCAGTGAGAGCCGGTTTCCTTTCAAGGGCACAGGGAAGCGACTCCTGCCTTGCCCTGGCCGCAGTAGACAGACGTGCCCTGAGTAGCCGAGCTCTGTGTGTGTGCACAGGACAAACTGCTGTCACTGAAGCTGCTGAAAAATTGCTACTAATGGTTACTTCCTGATTATTTATAGCAGTAAAATAATTGAAAGTAATGAAAATTAAGGCTCAACCACAAGGCTGTGGAACCCACCAGCCAAACACAGGGCCACGCAGGACTCAGGCTGCAGCGCCTCTCATGAACAACCAGAATCGAAGAGCCTGCCATGTCCACCCGCCAAGGAGTTGTGCTCTGCAGTGAAAAATGTCACGTAAAAGTGTAAAAGGAAGGCCGGCCGTGGTGGCACACATCTGGAATCTCAGCACTTGGGAGGCTGAGGCAGGAGGATAGTTGTGAGTTTGAGACCAACCTGGGCTACATAGCAAGACCCTGTCTCAAAAAGACAAAAAAAAAAAAAAAAAA
>NDGM010934213.1:0-11849 GCA_002564305.1 Octomys mimax
GCTTTCACAGAGAGCAAATTGGTCAAGAAATGGCCGTGACTCATCCACATGGCTGACACTGACGAAGGATCTACAAACTGCAGTACAGGGTTTCAGCAACCATTTTTTAAATAGAAAAATTAATACTTAGAAGAATGTGAACATGTCGATTAGCTCATATTGAAATAAAAATATTAGTAGTCAAATGCCTGTTAAAGTCATTCAGACAAATGAAAAAATTATTCTTCAATAGAAATGCCTGGCCAAGATAAATTTCCAAGTTCTATCAGATAAGAAAACTAAAAGGTATTCCAATTTTTAAATTATTATTTAAATATTTATTTTGATGAGATCTCTTAACTTCTCAGGTCCTCGATATAGCACTGTCAACTCTAGGCAGAGTACTGTCCAGTCGATCTTTGGAAAGTCATGAGTGTTGCACAGAACTAGAACTTTATATTCACTGAACAACAACTGGCCATTTCCTTTCCCATTTGGCTCTGGGAAGCCCTGAGTTGCACTATGAATACGTAAAATAAACAGGATCATGGAGTATTTTACTCATCACTTTCCTAAGAGTTTTAAAAATTATTTTCAAAGTTATCTTTGGTTTTCAGTCTGTTTCTGGTGCATCTTCAGGTACACTACTGTGAGCTCTTCCCAGGTGGGACTACTTCAGTTTTGCTTACCTGGAGGTTTATGTCTCTCTCCAGATTTAGTACATTTTCAGCCATTATTCATTGAATATTATTTCTGTCCTTTTCTTTGTTTCTTCTGAGACTTCTGCAATCCTATGTTTGTATGCTGGAGGAAGTACCATAAATCCTTAAGGCTTTCTGCATTTGCTTTCCTTCTTGTGTGTTTTTTTTTGTTTTGTTTTTTGTTTTTTGGGTTTTTTTGTTTTGTTTTTTAGTATATTTGGTACAGGGTCTCACTATGCAGCTTGGACTCTCAGTGGGCCTCTTGTTTTCAGCCTCCCCAGCACTGGGATTACAGGCATGTGCCACCATGCCTGGTCTTGGTGGCTGGTTCAATGTGCCCAGGGGTGGGGCCTGCACAGCATGTGGTGCCAGGGACAATCCTATTGCTCTCTTCCTTCTTACAAAAGATTGCCCCTGTAATCCCAGCAGTGGAATGCGGAATGCTGAGGTGGGAGTATTGCTGTGAGCTCAAGGCCAGCCAGAGCTACACAGCGAGGTCCAAGCTAGCCCGAGCCACATAATGAGACCCTGTCTCAGCAAAATTTGGGCTTCTACAAGTTACATTTATATCACTTATTTTAGGCTTATTGCTACCCTGCCTGAATAAACCTGTTGTTGACTATGTGTAGTGAACTTTTTAGGTCAGTGTTTGTGAAGTGCTCAATATAGGCATTGTCAACTATAGGCAGAATTCTAGAACATGAAGCATTCTAGAATTTCTTTGGCTTTATTTTAAGATTTCTGTATGTTGCTTTATATTCCAGTTTTAGGGACTTCCCACTTTCCTGATTCTGTTTAGCTGCGTGCTTGTGTTCCTCTGTAGCTCACTGAACTTCTTTAAGATGGTTAGTTAGCAGCATTAGTCAAATAATTCATGATTCTCCTTTCTTCAGGTCAGTTATTCGTTTTACTTTGTTATTTGGGGGTGTCTTTTCCCTGTCTGTGACCCTGATGGGTTTTCATTCATGACTCTGCATTTACAGAAACACACATCTCTCCCAATCTGTATGGGCTCAGCCTACACTGATATGCTCCTTGAGTAATCCTGGGGTCCTCTGTGTAGTTTGTCTCTGGACTACGGCAACCACAAGCAGGGTGGACCCATTCTCCTCTGCCCTGCTTCATCCTTGTGGGGAAGCCTTGGCTTCTGTCCTTCTGGTCTCTCTCAGCAGTGAGATAACACATCACCCCCTCACCCTTTCTTCTTTGCTTTTGGCTGCTTCCACCAAATTGCAAGAGTCCCATCATCACCCCGGCTGAGACAGAAACCAGGCTGGCAAGCAATGTCCTGACAGATGGGCTATTCTTCTTGCCTGAGGTAGGGATAAGCTGCCACTCTTCTCAACCTTGCAGAACCTTGCTTGCCAAAGGTAACTCCCTGTACTTTTCTCTCTTGACAACCCCAGGCATCTGGTAAATGCTGGTTCAACCAACTCCTCATCCCATTTTCTGTCAGGTTTTTTGGACACCAGGAAGTTCAGGGAAATTCTCTGACTCAAATTCTCTCATTCATTTACTAAAATCAAATAACAAGAAAATCCCATAGCCATTCTAATTATACATATAGAAATAAAAACCACAAAGAGAATATCATCATCGTCAACAACAAAATAATTCAGTATATATGAAAATGATATAGTCCAACTTTGGTATATTCATTTTATGTCTGAAAGAACCATTTAATTTCAAAAAACATGAACCATACATGGCGGTAATACCTGTAATCCCAGCATTGAGGAAGTGGAGACAGGAGTATTGCTGCAAGTTTGAGGCCAGCCTGGGCTTCCTAGTGAGACCCTGTCTCCAAAAAATAAATAAGTAAACAAAAAAAATCAAAGAATGCATAAATGAAGTTTAACTTGTTAAATTTAAAAAGGAAATGTGTATTATTATCTCAATTAATGTGGAAAATACATGATAAAATACAAAGTAATCCATAAAAATAATTACTCTGAAGTTAATAATAGGTTAATTTTGTGCACTTGACCAGTTGATTCTATTCATTAAAAGTGCTGAAATTATCCTAATTAAGAAACAACAGAAGAATATTGGGCAGGAACCACAAGCTGGCACAGCATCTGGCCAAGGCACTCCTTGCTCCGTCTGCCATGAGGCTGGTGGGAATGCTGAGGCCTGGCTCCTCTTGGGCACGGAGATTCGCACCAGGTGTGGGGTGCACCCTGACTGGCCCTATGACCGCCACCGCTGTGCTGAGCTCCGGAAGCACCCTCCCGGTCCTCCCCATGCTAGCTAGTGCAGCGCCAGCGGCCGAGACTCAGGCTCTTGCTCCTGCAGAGCAGCTGGCGGTCCCGGTCCCTGCAGAGCAGCTCTCCTCTGTCCTTTGCTGTTTCTCTTCTTTCTTGCTGTAACACAAGCAAGAGGTTGGGACTCACCACAGAGTCTCCTGGGAAGGGTCACTAATAAGAATTGTTTTGAAAATACAGAATTATGAATAAATAATATAATTGCCACTTCTAATCTACATTATGGTGGGATGTCTGAGCAGATCATAAAAATGTTACAAATAAAAGAGTAGGAAAGGAAAATATG
This sequence comes from Octomys mimax, assembly GCA_002564305.1. Taxonomy (NCBI): domain Eukaryota; kingdom Metazoa; phylum Chordata; class Mammalia; order Rodentia; family Octodontidae; genus Octomys; species Octomys mimax. Next base: position 3,231 of record NDGM010934213.1, read on the forward strand.
TAGCTATAATGCCACATTTATTCATATAGAAAACCTTAAAGATTCTGCAAATAATTTATTAAAAATAATATTTACCAGGGTGACTGAATATAAGATTTGTACACTAGAATGATCATATTTTATTTGCCATTATTTGATCATTTCATATAAAAATGATTATTCTAAATCTAGTATTTAGATTTCTAAATACTAAAAGAAAATAATAAAATACATTATCTCTGATATCACTTCTAGTGTTAATAAATAATATCAAGTATGTAGAAATACAGCTGACGAATGGTGTCTTAGTTTTTCTCTTTGCCGACACCTGATACCTGGCTCCCAAAGTTCAAGGAGGAAAGGTGCATTTGCTCGCAGTTGGCAGAGGTTTCAGTCCGCAGCTGGCTGACTCCAAGGCAGAGGGGCACTGCAGAGCAAAAGCAGTCCATGGCAGGGCAGGCAGGAAGCCAGCCGCAGCAAGCAGGCGAGCAGCAGCCCCAGCAGCCTGCCTCTCCCTTTACCTCTCTAGGGTGCTGGCCTTCCTGGGGCTGCCACCCACACATGGGCTGGGCTTTCCCAATAGTCACAGGCCAAACTGTGCTAAACCAACCAGGGGACCAATTTGGGTAACATCACACCCTTAATCCCAACATCCCACACCCTGGATTCACGTCCGAAAGCCCCACCTGTCGCCGCCTGTGGTGTTGGGGGGCATTTAGATACGAGCCATAGCATGCGGTATACTCGACTGAGAAAGACTTGCACTGAGAAAAGTGAGAAATTCTATTACTAGATGGGAAACAATGTCTACATAAGTGGAACTTTTGATATGATCAAGGAGAAAAAGAACTAAATCCTTTTTCAAACCACAAACAACCCTACATGAGAAAAGGCAAAATATGTGCAAAACCATTTCAGAAAAGGTGGCATGAAGCCTACAGATGAGTAAAGAGCCGATTGTATCTCTGGCACACTAAGATAGATCTATGGTAATTTTTACACTTATTTATTCGCAAAATTAAAAAGATATCAATAGATTTCTCGACACCACCAGAAGGGGTGTGGGGGGCAGCCGTCTTATTCTTTGTCACACATTTCGCAAATCGCTAGGCATGCACGGTCACGCCCCGCACCCTACAGGGGGTCCGCCCCCACCCGCCGAGTACGCACCGAAAGTGCAAGCCGCTGTGACCCCTAATCCCCCGCGCCTCTCCTGCACGTGGTCCCGCGAGCGTGCGCCGCCCGTGCTGCCCCTCCGCGGGCTCAGGGCTTTCTGCTCCGGCCCGCTGCCCGGTGCCCATCTCCACCCTCTTCTCCCGCAGGTGGAGCGCCTTTGCCGTACTGACCGGACTCCCCCTACGAGCTCTGCGGTGCACGCGCGCAGTTGCAGGGGGGCAGCCAAAGCAGCTCAAACTCACTTTGCTTCCTTCTCCGCGCCCCAGATAGCAGGCTGCGCCCACCGCGTAGACCTTAGAGACCTCTGCGTAGAACGCGTTTTTCCTCATCAGAAGCGTCCAGCTGTTCGCTTTGCGTCCCCCTCGGGCGCGTCCAGAACTGCCCGCAACGCGACCTGCAGGCACCTCGAGGCTGCGGGCGAGCTGAGAGCCGCAGTGCGGTTGTCAGGGCGGGCGTCGCGCGACATTTCTTTCTGGACGCTGCAGACTGGCTTACCAGGCTTGTAGGGCACCGCGGCTGCGAAGCTGGGTGGGGATTGCCTCATTTCAGCAAGTTGAGCGCTCACCCTGTCACACAGAAGGCTCAGTGGTCACGCGTCCAAGACGAAGCTTTGTCCTCACCACCGGCCGGGTGCAGCGCCGCTCTCGGTCAGGTGCCTTGCACGACCCAGAGCCCGGCCTGCCCAGACGCCCCGCCGAGAGAGGCGGCCTCACTGGCCGCGCTGCTCTGCGTTCCGAGTCGTGTGGGGCGCAAAATATCCGAAAGTTCACGGGCAGTGCTCCCCAGGATCTGTGCCTTCTCCAGAGACATAAACAGAAAAAATACACAGTAATAAAAATTTAAACTAATTCCCTTGCTTCTTCTTTCCCTCCTTCTCTTCTCTCTCACACTTGTCTCTTCTCTTCCACCTCCTCCATCTTGTTTTCCTCTTCTTCCCATATCCAGTCCCTTCCCCTCTTCCTCTTCTTTATTCTTTATTCTTTGCTCTTTTTATTTTTTGGTATGAAAATCGAATTGAGGACCTCACACTAGAAGGATGCTGCTAAATTGCCCAGGAAGTTCTCAAACTTGGGTCTTTCAGCCTCCTCTTCCTGAGTAGCTAAAATTACTGGAGTGCACCACTGTGCCCTGCTTCAAATGAAATTAATTTAGATTTTGAAAATAATGTGTAGCGCCAGCCAGATAGCCCAGTGGTCTAAAGCACCTGCTTAGGCAGAGGCAGGGACTGGGGTTCGATCACTGGAGTGTAGTGCTGGCCCCGCCTCCGGTGGCTTGGTGGCTCATGCCTGTAATCCCAGCACTGGGGATGCTGAAAACGGGAGGATCACTATGAGTCCAATATGTGCAGTGAGACCCTAGAGACTCTGCACTAAATATATTTTTAAAAAGAAAACAAAAGAAAATAATGTGTAATTTGGGGCCCTCCCATGATGGCCTATGTTATGTGAACCACAAACACTTTTTAGCTGAATGATGAATAATTATTAAATTAACAAAATTCAGCATATATATAAAATGTTAATTAATGCAATGTATAAAAATACATTTTATAAAATATTAAAATATGGAAAAGTGAGTTTCAATATTATTAAAAGTAAGTTTAATATTATTAAAACCACTAAAGTCAGTATCCAATGAGTGACTATTAATATAAAAAATGACATAAAACAGTATAAATAAGATGAACAAAGTAACTGTTTATAATTTATACTCAAGGTAGATATATCATTAATTTAAATGAATCAATAATATAATTTTTCATTAATTATATCATAGCTTTGTATTTTGATACTGTTATTAAAATTTAGTGAAATTTTTCAAAATATTATTTCACATGTTGCAAACATTGAGAATTTCAGAATGAAAAAGTAATATAATCAAGATAAACAATAAAACATGGGTAGGTATTGAAGAAAATAAAGAAAAATGACATTACACAAAGGACAGAATTACAGGAGAAAAAATTTCTTTAGTTTCAATAATAAAAATCTCAAATAGAAAACATAAATTATATACTTCTCCAACATTTGTTTTTTTGCAGATTTACAGAATTTTATTCCAGGCTTTTTCTTTTTTCTTTTTTCTTTTGGAACTGGGGATTGAACTCAGGTCCTTGAGCTTGCCAAGGAAGCACTTATTCTACTGAGCCATCTCCCTGGCCCTATTCCAGGCTTTAAATGATGGCTTATTACTCATTGATATTTTTCTTAAGTAAGTGTTACTGGTAACAAATATGTTTGCAGACTAGAATCAATAAAAGAAAGAAAAATCCCTGACTACAGTTTTGTTGTTGTTATTATTAGGGTGTTATATTTTCTTTTTTAAATTCATTTTAATGAGAAAAAAGGTAAAATAGCAATGAAACAGGTTCGAAACAGTCTAATAGGATGGTTATAATAATTAATACATTTCATAGTGCTGTTTTCATAGTAGTTATTCAGAGGACAAGAGGCAGACATGATATCTTGTCTAAATATTAGTACAAGCCTTTATTCTCAGTGAACTAAGAAAGCAGCTGTATATCTATGCTAACTATCTTGTACATTCATAGACTTTTTTTCGCTACAAAATGGTCCTTTACTTATATCCCTTTTTGTTTTGTTTTGTCAGAGATGAGTATTCCACTGCAGTTAGAGAAGCTGTATTTGGAGAAGTCTGTAAAGGACCTTTTCATAAAGATTGTAGGTACCTGAATTCAGCAAAATAACCCAGCATTGTCCAATAGTCCATAATAGTAGTGGGTTATCAGCAGAACTGGCAATTGTCAGAGGTGGTTGACTTGAGCCTACTTCCCCAAAATTAGAGACAAAGAATCTGAAAGAATCTGTTAAGGTGAACATAGCTTGCAGAAGTCTAAGTTCACGACTGCAGTTCGACAGTTAGGTTATGGTTTCTGAAGATTATTGATCTGAAGCAAGTGTTTCTAACTTTCCAAATGTCAGAAAATTTGGAGAGTGAATATTATATGGAGGTTGCAAATGGCAAAAGAAGTTGAGAAGAATCTGCATACTTAGTGATTCTGTATTTGTTACCTTGCATAGTCTTTGGGAAAAAATGTCCATCTATTCACTGGTATTAAGGTTTTCACGAATTTCAGGTAAATAGGAGAAAGCAAAATGCACATTAAACAATAATGTTAAGTATTTAAAAAATTCAATCTGATTCTAAAAGTGCGTAATTACTGTGTGGCAGAACAGCAAGTGCGTGCAACTGAGAACGCTCACAGCCAGGTGGCAGCTGAATGCACGACTGGGTCTTTAGCGATTCCACATCTAACGTTAATGAGTCAGCCAAGCGGCTTTGCGAGCGTGATTGCAGGAGTCTTACCACTTGGAAGGAACCACAGCACACACGACAAGAAGCACCAGCGCAGAGGACAGATATGGCCACTGAACGCTAGCATATTATTTTGGCTATGAGAAAGGACTGAACAATTAACACAAGGGCAGTTGTGGCTACGAGAACAGAACTGAATAGATTAGGAACTGATAGATTAGGAACTGATGCCTCGCAGGCACCTTGTGTAGCACTGATCTGACCTACTATTGGCTTTGAAAACTGCAACATGTTCACGTCCCAGAGGGCTACATTTTAAAAAGCTGAGCTCCTTCAGGAAATGGCCAAATTGGAGAAAGACTGATACTCTAGTTAGACAGACGCTTGTAAAATTTGAATCTTGCCATGGAAATCCAAAGGTAAGGATACAATACAAGTGTGTACAGGAAAAAGACAAGTGTGGGCTGCAAAAGATTTAAAACAAACAAATAAACTGGGGCACTGTGTAAGGTTTGCTCTGTGAGCACTCAAGCGCCTCAGTGGGGAGTACAGCTCTCAGCTCTTGACAACATTAACTTTTTGCTCGTGTGTTTGTTGAAGAACTATATACTCATCTTTTAAGTTTTGAAGAAACATTGGATTATATTAAAACATACTTATAAGCAAATTTTAAACTGACAAAAATTTTAATAAATTATTTCTTAAAAAATAAATAATTTTTTTAAAATACTGTTAAATGTGAAGAAATTATTTTTAAGCTTAAAAATTTATTCATTACTTTTAAGCATGAATATATTAATCGATTCTAAGATAATGGTTGGAAGAACCCTGCTATCCCCTGCTAATGCCCCAATGTTTTGCTTAGGATTTTAATTTTTCTTTTTACTTAATCAAGGTTTTTCAATTTTTTTTTTTTTTTTTGTATTTAGTACAGGGTCTCCAGGATCTCAAGACACAGATCAGACTAGTGATCCTCCTGTTTTCAGCCTCCCAAGAGGTGGGATTACAGGCTCCTGCCAGCACGCCCAGTCTCAATCGCCATCTTAGCACGCTCCGGGGGCGAGGCCGGCACAGCACGCTGGGGACTGAACCCCAGTTGCTGCATCTGCCTAAGCAGGCGCTTTAATCCGCTGAGCTCTCCGGCCAGCCCTCGCGTTTTTCACATTTGCAGTACGCTGCGTCACTGCGTGACTGCTTAGCTTAGTTCTGCATAATAACAGGGGCTCCTCAATGTGCAGTTGGGGTTCATCCTGCCAATAGCACCCTGGAAGATACCGGGAGCCAAAGCTCCATCCAGAACGTGCAGCCCACACCCGGACTTGGACAGTCTTAATCATGCCTATAACGCCAGCAGGTAGGGTCTAGTTCGGGTGAAGAGCGCATTGTACAAACCTCAAGTCAGGGCGCCACGTCTGACAAGGACATTCACGCCCTCTCCTAGTGTAAGCGGCAGCTTAGAAGACAGAGCAGTGGGAAGAGTTGTGTTATGCTAAGGCTTTGCAGGATAGCAGGACAGATTAGGAAATGTATGCTTTAGAATAAACTGAGAATTAGAATTACTACAAGCAGTTGTAAGACAAGAGTAAGTAGATAGCTACTGTCATTGAGCACCTTAAATTCTAGCTCAGAATGGAGGACACGTGAGGTATGGGGAAAATGCGGAGAATATTTATTTCAGTAAAGACACAGCACCTTTATCCTCCTCCAAACACCCAACCTCATTGTTCTGACCACTTCTTGGAACAGTTCAGGAAGTCCTTTGTCCTGAGTGGCTGTAATGGTGACATGGGGGACAGAAACTCCCAACCTGAAAGAAATCTGGGCCGAGTTTGTGTTCTCTACAACCAAAAGATGAATTTTAGGAACAATGGTTAGGAGGTTAGGAGCAGAACATATTTACTGGGGGAAAGAAATCTGTGCCAGAGAGGGACAGAAGGGACCTGAGTGGGTCGCCAAGGACCCTGGCTTTTTGAGGGATATTTACAGAGCAAAACCAGGTGGCGAGGTGGAAACCATGGCAAAGCCCAAGGTGGGCATGGGGTGGGACAACACTGTGGCCTACCAGTAAGAATAAGGCATCGTTGCTCAGGTAAACTTGACTAAATGGGGCCCAGACAGGGAGTGAGTCACGCGCAGCAAGCAGACGTGAACGCAGAGCAAGGCATCCATCTCCCTGTAGGGTGTCAGGTTAGTGACGCCTCCTGGCATCCTCAGAGCGACAGGGACCTATTCAGAGTGTCAGTCTAGGACGCCTACCTCTAGGAAGGTATGCATTTCCTTGGTCTTTCGGTTGAGGTCTGGCCCACCGCGGCACTCTGTCTCTCCCACAGTTGCAAGGCGTCTCGTCTTCCACACTGGCTCCTTCTGAGGGCTTATCTCTCTCTGACTGCCTATATTTCTACCTAACTGCCTGTGACAGTGCGTTACCATGTCTGCCTCCATGTACTGAAGTGATTAGCAATAGGTGCCTTTCCTGGTCATTTTGACTTTGGGGAACAGCCAGAAGTCCAACAGCGCCGCGGCTGGTGGGTGAGGAAACTGCAGGGAGCCTGCTTTGCCCTAGGCGGTGACAGCGGCAGCCGCAACAGCAGCGACCGCACGACCTCACGCCCCAGCGACATACACGAAACACTCGAGGGACGCTTTCAAAATACCGTAGATGAAGCAGCAGATGACTTAGAATTTCTACAGTTAAAATAAAAATATGATTACCCTTCAGATGGCATTGCTGAGGTGCAGTTTTATAGGGAAAAGGTTTCTGTGTAGTTGAGCTACAAGTAGGAGAAGGCCTGAGTCTGAGTAGTGGAGAATACAGCTCAGTTTTGGCCAAATGAACAGTTCAGGTAAGGCTGTAAACGAGACAGAGGGAAGGGAGCTGTGCAGGCCCGTAGCGTCCCTGGGCGCAGTGGCCCAGGCCGGATGGAGAGCTGGGGGGACTCGAGAGCGGCCTTCACGCCCAGGAAGGTGCCCTCCTCTATCTTGACTGGCCACGAACATGACTTTAGCCACGCAGAGAACAAGCAGGCCTATTGGATTAATAGATAAAAATAAACTGATTTGTTGTTCTTTTGATTCTTAAGTGTGTATTTTAATGTCTAATGGCAGTTTTATTAATAATCCCTTATTTCAGAGACTGAAAAAGTGGTAGTTTGCCACCTTCCTAGGAGGAAAACAAGATAAATTAGATGCATGATAATGGAGCTGGAGGAGCTGGATTAGGAACACAAAGCCTAGGTTCTCACCTTCTGGTAAACTGAGGTGGAGGGGAGAGGGAGGGAGAGACGGGCTCATGCTGATGTCGGCTCTCATCTGCACGGAGCAGGAATTCTGCAGCCCTCCGACTGCCTTCTGTGGCTCGGAGTGAAAGACGGGGGGGGGGGGGGCTTCTGTGAGAAACACGCACAACCTGAGTGGTGACTGCAGATGTGGAGCAGGGCGAGCAACGCAGAGGGTGCGGCGAGAGCGGGCCGGCGCTCCTGAGCGACCTCAGCTGTTTGTCCAGCCACCGCACGGCCGGAGGACAGCCGTGCCCTGCCTTGCACGCCCTCGGGAAGCCTCGTGGCTCGCTCTGTCTTCATTGCAAACCGACCTTTAAAGCAACACAGGTGCAGCCTCTGCCTGAAAAGCCCAGGAGGAAAGCAGTACTCGGTAATCGCTGTTTATGGCCCGCCCCAAACCTCATGATAGACAGGACAAGGCGTCCGTAGTGCGGAGGACAGTGCCCAAGTGCGACCCTCGGGCGCTGGCACCTGCGCGGCCTGCGCTGCGAGGACTCGTCCAGCCCGTGCACATCTCTCTCCCTTCCTGCTGGCGACCCCAAGCGGCCCCAGGAGCACCTGGGGGGTGAGCAGGGGGAATCAGGAGGGCACCGAGATGCCTGCTGTCTGGGGAAGCCGCGCCAGGCCCGCGTCGCCCCACCGCAGGCTTCGGACATCACCGGGCCTTGTTCACCCTGGAAACCACGTACTCCTCACCAGCTGACTGCCGCGGTCGGGAGGCTCAGCTTTCGTACCAGCTGAGTCTTCGGAGGAAGCGACGAAGCTAGAGGAGCGGGCCGCAGGGGAGCGGGCTGCAGGGGCACAAGGAGGGCCGTGCAGGCGAGCGGGCCGCAGGGGAGCGGGCTGCAGGGGAGCGGGCTGCAGGGGCACAAGGAGGGCCGTGCAGGGGAGCGGGCTGCAGGGGAGCGGG
>NDGM010934240.1:0-10151 GCA_002564305.1 Octomys mimax
TTTATGTATGTATGTATGTATGTATGTATGTATGTATTTGTATTTGTATTTAGGGAAGGATCTATAGGGGGTTCAGGATCTCACTACTAGGTCAGACTTTTAGTGATCTGCCTGTTTACAGCCTCCCAAGAGCTGGGATTATAGGCGCGCACCACCACACCCAGTCTCAACTGCTGGCTCAGCATGCCCTGGCGGCATGGCTGGCATGGCAGACATGGGGATTGAATCCCTGGCCTCTGCACCCACTTGCAGGTGCTTTAATCTGCTGAACTATTTGGCCAGCCTGACCTTGTTCTCTTTAAAGCTTAGGGGTGAAGTCCTACCAAGTCCCCTTTCTAGGGCATGCATCCCTTTTTTATTCACAACAAATCAGAATAGAACTCAGCACCTCCCCATTGTGGGTGAACTGGGCCACACCTGACAAATGTTGCAACAACCATTTGGCAAACTTGGCTGTGGCAAACACAGACTCTGCGTGATCAGCTTGTAGCTACGCATCGGGAGAGGATCTGGTCCACACACCCATGTGCGGGCTCAGAACCTGTTGCTGGAGTGTCTTCCATTCTCTTGGTTTTATTATCTTAACCAAATCTAGGCCTCTTTTCCCTTCTCACTCCTGCACTTCCTGACCACCTCAGCATCGACTACAGTAGGTAGCCGATTAGCATCCCTTATGTGCCAGAACTTTTGCATATGACCCTCACAACAGACTCACTCGGGCCCACTCTACATTGATCGAAGACTGGGATCCAGGACTCACTTCGACCAGTGGGCCACAGTCAGCTATGGAATGGGCCACAGTGGAGCAGAAATTCCTGACACATCTCAGGTTGCTGCCAGTGTCTTATGCTCTTCTGTCCCTTCTACTTGGGTCTCAAAACAAGGTGACACATTCAACAGAGCCACCATCCACCAGCAGCCAGGGCCATAGGCACAGCTTCCCACAGCCTCATGTAGCTCGAACAAGAAATAAATACTCTGTTGAGATCTTGTGGTTGTGTGCTATGGAACAAAGCTAATACACCATCCCAGCACAGTGACAGTGCCATCTCACACTGCATTTGTTATGTGCATTATTATACAAATTTGATATATGTTGTCATTTACTTTTGGGTGTGAAAAAACCCTATGAACCATTATCATTCTTCCCATTTTACAGACATAAATTTGTGTGAACCAAACTGATGCAGAGGGAATAAACAACTTTCCTGGATTACACAGCTAGTAAGTGGAGCAATCGGGTTTCTAAACCCACGCAGTGTGACTTCAGAACCCACATTCTTCCATGATGCCACCTCCCAACTTAAGAAATTCTAGTGGCTCCCTAGTACCCTCAAGGAGAAGTTAAGATATCCTGTAACTTGAAACTCAATCATCTAATTTAACTTCTACTTGCTCAGTAGAATCAAATACCCCAGTAGAGCCGCACCCAGGATTTGAACACACGTCGTTCCCATCAGCTCGGGCACATCCGGCAGGACTTCCAGAGCCCTACAGAATTTGCCCACCTTCCCACCCATTCCAATGTCTCTTCTCTGGCAAGCACAAAGGCCTGAGTTCAATCCCTGGCTCCAGGAAAAAAAAAAAAACCACAAATGTCTCCCCAGTGCTTCCCCCTCTGATTGAGCTCCTGGGGACCCTCGCTCTCCTTGGGTCATCTTCTTCCCAAGCCCAGGCCTCATCCCTGGTGCCTCACCTGCTGTCCCTGCCCGACACTTAGCACCGGGCTGGCCCCATCCTCTGTACCCCCTGAAGACACGTCTATGCTTCTGTCCAGGCTGGGGCCTCCCTTCCAGGTTTCTCTGGCACTTGAGCTCTGATGCAGGCTGTGTTTGGCCACCCCTCGATTCTTTCAGGGTGCACACTTCAAGCTCCTAAGAGACCTTGCTCAGTTTAAAGAACCAAAAAGATGTGGCCGCCACTTGTTGGTTAGCTCAAACTCTGAATTCCCACTTCCTCGAAAATTGGTGAAGAGGAGGAGAGTGTGGAGCAAGAAGCTCTGACCTGTCACTGACAGTCCACCCGGCACACTCATGGGCATGCTCCATGCCTCAAGGCTTGACCGAGCTCCTGAGAAATGAGCACTCAGGGCTACAGCAGTAGGATAGATCACGCTGTGAGACGTCAGAACTCAGCTTCGCTTTATGTTCCCTCTGAGTCACTTTTCAAGAATTTGACTTAAGAAAAAAAAAATTCTCTTAGAATATGTGTCACTTCTTCTGCACTGATCCAGGGCTCTCTTCTCTGGGCTAGATGCCAGATGCTGTGAGTGAGCATCTTGTCCAGTCAAAGACCTGGACAGGGGTCCCGGCCATGGGCAGGTTTGCTGTGTGCTCAGATGCGAGCCCTAGCTCTGCTTCTCAACCTCCATCTGACCTCACATCACACAACTGCAGGCGCCTCGGCTGCTTTGTGCAGAGAGGGAGAACGAAACCCATGCCAGCCAGAGAGCACCCGTGGGCAGAAGCCCGTGGGCTTCACAGTTTCCTGGGCCTCTGCGCCTCAGAGAAACTCCCTCAGCCAGGAGCACATCCTCCCGAATGATCCTTCTTTCCTGCTCATCTTCCCTACTTGACTAACACCACACACATCTCTGAACAGAGACATGCATCACACACCAGACACACGTCCATTTACCGACAGCAGGAGGAGCCACCCAGCTACTCTCCTTCCGGAAAGTGAATTTGAATTCCGGATGCGTCCACAGGCAAGACTTTGATGAGCTGCTAGCTAGGTGTCTGAACCTCGGGCCACACCTGGGAGACCAGGATGAGCCGTCCCAGCTGCCTTCCTTACAGCGGGGCTGAGAACGAAGTCAGTGACCCAGGGAGTCGTTCTGACAGCTTGGGGCAGCGCAAGAGCAGGCGTGACCAGCGCTCCAAGGTCCTCTCTGTAACAGGAGCAGCTGCAACCGTGCTGGCGTACAGACTTCACCCACGCCCACACCCACACACAGTGGAGTAGGAGCCACGTACTTCTGCAGGGCCACACAGCCCTGTGCCTTTGTTTGCCCAGTGCCACACCCAGGACGGTTCACTTGCTTATGCGCACCGGGCACCTAGAAATAGCTTCAGCAAAGTTAATCCCCAGCAACGCCATTCATTAAAAAAAAAAAGCTACACATAAAAGAGAGCTTCATCAATATTTTAAACAGTCCTTGGGGCAAAAGCCAAGCATCTGTGCTTTTCCCTGCCTCAGTGTCTGTCCAGCTGGTCCTCGTCCTCAGAATCGGGATAAGGGGGAGCAAAGAGGGAACGGGGCCTTGGCCACCCACCCCAGGGCAGACCTTTCCCGAACTCAGCCTGGCGCTGCCGGGCCTTTGTCCACACTGCACCCAACTCAAACCCCTTCTCCGCCCTATGCTGGCCCCTCATCCAGGGATTCTGGGAACCTAGGAATCAGGCAAAGCTGGGATTTGGTCCTCATATTCAAATGGGACTCAGCAGGCACAGAGATGGGTTGGCATCTGGCTCCACCAGACTGCAGCTGAGAGCCGTGTCTTCTCCCCCGACAACTTGTTCCTGAGAACCACATATTAACCCTAACACCCTAGCTCTCTCCGCAGGGTGCAGGGCCAGCTCTCACCGCAGAGGCTGCACACAGAGTTGAGGTGAGGTCCACAATACAGACCATCACCAGTCGCCCCACTGAGCCCCTGAAGCCTAGCTCCCCACACCTTGCTCCTGGTTCCCCTGGCCTCTCAGGACCAGGGTTGTGTGTCCCTGCTGGGGTCCCCCCCCCCCAGCCCCCTGCACATCACCACCCTTCAGTGCCACCCCGGGCTTCATCTGATGTCAGTCTCTGCAAAGTCTGCAAGGGCAAGGCTGAGGCCCCTCCTTTCCGGGAGTCCAGCACCGTGCTTGCTGCTGTTGTTAACTCACGCAATAGCTGCCGATGGACAGGCCAGGGATGCAGTATTCAGAAAGCCATATGGCATTTATGGACAGAATCTGGTCCCTGTCACATGTGCATCATTAGCATGAGGCCCTCAGGCAGCTAAAGGGTCCCCAAAGCAGCCCCATCCAAAGATGTCCTGTCTGGATGTTTGTTTTCTCCTTAAAACCACAGATCTTTCTGGCTGAGGTGGGCCATGTGAACCAAAGCAGCACCACACCTCCCCCAAGCCCTTTGCCAGGCTACACAAAACCTTCGGCCTCCTCTGTGCTTATGGTGCCATCCCCACGGCCCCCGCACCCACAGGGGCCTCTTGCTTCCTGTGAAGGACCAAGGCAAGATCAGCTTTGCAGCCTTTAGGTTCAGGTACACCTAACACACCTGAAGCTGTCAGGGCCCAGGGGTGTGGGGCTGCTCAGGTGCGAGCAGGAAACCCATTGTAGTGATCAGGGCACCAAGGCACAGAGAGGGGCCACAGCGTCACATGCCCCGAGCCACACGGTGTAATAGGCTAGGCAGCAGAGGGTCAGGAAGGGAGGGCACCGAGGCTGGCCAGGCTGAGAAATGTACCACGCAAGGGCAGCATTCCCACAGACCTGCCTCCAAGGCCATCTGTTAGACCTCCATCTGAAAGACTGGCATCCTAAGGGGTACAGACCTGTCATGGGCACACAGCCTCAAGGAGCCTAGGGCTCCTGCCTCGGTGTCTCTTGTGCAGCACCCGAATCCATCACCTCTCCCAAAGGGCAAAGTCATACATTCCCAAGTGAGGGACACTTTCTTCCTGTGTCACCTGGCCCAGGGTGACTACACTCCTTCTCTGGATTCTTTGCCAACTGTTTACGGATTGGCCCTGTGTCTTGGGTAGAGCATAGAGAGGGACAGGTGGTGTTCCCAGCACCAAGGGCCACAGCTTGGACAGGACTGCCCATGACCAGAAGGAAGCTGAAAGCTCAGTGCTGAGCCAGTTGGATGGACACAAGGCAGGCAGGGACCCTGGCCCCCAGAGCCTTTCCCTCACCCACCCACGATCTAGCCTTGGGGTGTTTCAAGCTGACAAAGTCCCCCTCAAAGAACAGGGGTTGCACAGTCCTGGGCACGTGTGTGGAAAATGTCAGTTCCTTCCCCTGACCTAAGGTTACCTACACCCTCACAGGTGGCCCTGGGGCTGTCCCCAAGCCAGCCACAAGTGTGCATCAAGGACCATGTTAGGTCTACACCCTCTACTGGCAGGAGTCACCCAAGGGAATTCCACCACTCTGCCAACAACCTCAGGGGCATCCGCTGCGTGGGTGCAGGGCATCCCCAGGCACCGGCCAGCTGGACTCACGCCAGCTGGGGACCCAGCTGGGGACCCGGGTGGGGGCCTCAGGCCGCAACCGCTTTGCCCTGGGCTCCCCACGGAGACAAAGCCCACAAACTGGGTTCCTTTGTTTCTGGCCACACCCAGGGACACTGCCAGACTGCTCAGCTCGCACCATGGTCCCCACGCTGGGCGACCCAGCATCAGCCCGTTAACCCTTCCAGTGTCACCGCCACCAGGGTCGCCCAGGAGGCTGTTCAGAGCTGCGGTGAGGGTTTGGAAGGAGCTTCCATCATGGCGCTGCCGAGTCTGGACTTCCACCAACGGCAGAGGCGGGAGCCGGAGCCAAGGCTCACCTCTTCCCTTCCTCGGTAAGGGGCGGAGGTGCAGGGGCCGCGCGCTCGCGGGCATCCTCCCCAACCCGCGCCAGGGCGAGGGAGGGGGTTCGGACCCCGCGCCCCTCCCTCTTTTGTTCAGCTCCGCATCCTTGTCGGGCCACACCATCCTCCCGCACATCCCCTGGGGGGAGGGGGCTACACGCCCGCGGAGAGAGGGACCCGAGGCTCCCGCCCCGCCCTGCCACGCGGCCCCCCCATTGTCCCCAGAGGCTGGGGGAGGGGGCGGCCAAGCCCAGACCGGCCCCGCCCCGCCCGCGGCGACGCAGGGAGCCTCCCAGGCGCCCCTGCCCGCCAACCCCCGTGCATCCGGACCCTGACGGCGGCTACCATCCGTACGCCACTAGGCGCAGCGGCGGACGGCGGCCGCTTACCGTGATGTGCGGGATGCTCTTCTTGCCCTGGTAGGACATGGTCCCTCCGGCCCCACCGCCCGGCCCCTGGCCTCGCTGGATCACGCTGTCGCTTGGCCCCGCGGGCGCGGTGACAAAGGCCCAGAAGCTATGGAGGGAGGCTCAAGAAGCTCGGCGCGCGCGGATGCCCACTCGCGGATACCCGGCTGTGGCCCGCGCTCCGCTGCCAGCACCGCTCGGCTTGGCGTAGGGCGGGAGGAGGAGGCAGGGCGGGAGGAGGGGGCTGAGACAGACAGCTCCTCCCGCAGCGGCCTCCGAGCCGGATTCGCCCCTCTCGGCTCGAACCAGGAAGCGCTTCCCTTCCGACCCCCGCCCACCCCGCCCGCCTGCGCGCGCGCGCCCTCGCCGGGCCCGGGCCGCGCTCCCCAGAAAGGGAGGGGTGCTTTTCAGGATGCGCTTTAGAAACGTAGGAAACAGCTTTCGGGTACGCAGGCGGCGCTACACAGGTGCGACCCTGTGCCCAAGGGTCTCGCGGGCACCAGTGCACTGTAGGTGGTGTGGACCTGTGCGGAGATCCGCTCCAGCTGCCGGGAGCGCTTTGGGCCCTACGGGACCGCGCGCAGCGACCGCCCCCCGCCGGCCACTCCTTCCACCGCCTCCTCCCGTCCCCTGTGCCACTCCCTGAATGGACCAAGCCCTTTCTGTGGCCAGCTCCAAGTCTTTATTCGGGCCGGCCCTTCTCCTTGAGTATCCTACCCTAGACAAAAGGTTATTCATCCCAGACCCTTGCGCGCATCTCCTCCTTGCCTCTCCGGCCCCCTCCCCACCCAGTCGCCGAGCCAGCCTTCTGGAGGGCTCCCGGAAGACGGGATGCGGCGGACAAGAAGCAAGGCCCCAGTCGGGCCTTGGCCAGCCAGCAGCCTGGCATAAGGCCACCAGTCCCCTCCAGACCTGTCCACCAGACTGTGCGTGATAGAAAAGCAAGGCCATTGGCACGGAGGTCCCCACAGCCCTGCGGACCTGAGGAGGAGAAAAAGGATGCTCCTGCCTGTTGGCGGGGCGCTCTCCAGCCCCAGGGGCCCATGATCCAGATGGCACCCCGAGGGTTGGGCCGGGAGCCAGGACAGCACTCGGTGGATTTCCTGAGTGCAGAGGAGAAAAGACCCAAGAGGAGGGAAAAGGGGGGTCCTGAGAGGACGAGACAGGAGCCTCCAGTCTTCAGCAAAGTAAAGCACCGCCCTTCCCTGCAGCTTCTCTGCTCATTTTCTGCCTGCAAAATCCCAATTGTGGGACCCAGTGAGGTGACCCATCTCTGCTTTCAAATCGCCGTCCTGAGGGAGGGTGGGCCAGGCTTAGTAACGCCCTCCACACTCTGCTTGAGGGCTGGAATCCGAATTCCATCCGTGCAGTCCGTTCTCCAGGCCACACAGGACCAGAAATCCAGACTTCAAGTGGACTGGGGTGGGAGGCTCACACAGCACAGCCGGGAACACCGGCCATCCACAAAGTCCTCATTTTACCGAGGGAAAAAGGCCTAGAGAGATAAATTTGTGTGTCCCAGGGGCGAAACGCCTAGGCAGAGAAGAACCTGAAAGCTGAGCCCCCGCCACGGGTCTAGGCATCCCTCTCTCATTCACTGAGCCCAGTTCCGAGCCGGACCTTAGGCTGTCCTGAATGACGGAAACCGCAGGTGGGAACAAGGTTCTTCCCAGACTCCTCCACCCGCTTTGGTTTTGGCGCCCGCGCATGGGCCAGGGTCAGTCTGGCGGTCCGGAAAGAAAAACTGGGGCTGGAGACAGAGCCGAGTGCGAATTAAGGGGAAGAGCCCCTGCCCCGGGCTAGCCAAACAGATCGCTGCTCCCAAGCGGACTTTGCAGGTACAAAGCGCTGCAGCCGCTCAAGGTCCAAAGCCGCCTGCCGCGCGCCTGCGCCCCAGTAACTCCTCCTCTCGCCTCCCCTAGCCCAGCCTGGCGGGCGGGGGAGGGGCTCGGGCGCAGGCAGGGAAGCGCTGAACCGCAGAGGCCCTCCCCAGGACCTTCGGAAACCCAAGCCCACAGCCACCCGGTCCGCAAGAAGCAAAATGCTTCCTCCCCGGGCTCGCGAGCCCCTCCGCCCCAGAATTCCGAACCCAGAGTGCACCCGAGACGCCACCTTTGTCCGGTCCCTAAGAGACCACAGAGAAAGGGCAGAGGGGACCACAGCCGGGACAGGAAAGAGCGGGGGAGGGAGAATCGGTAGTGGTGAAGAGATTCGCGTACCAGGAGGAATAACAGGGAGAACCCAGGGGCCCCAGTGATGTTGGCGACATTGGCCACAGCCCAGGCAAAGACTCGCCTCGCGGACAGCTCCGGGCCTGCACAAAGCGCTCCCGCCTCTGGGCTGCTTCGCCACGCCTCAAGGGAGGAAAAGAGCGGACTGCTCACCCTCGCAGGTGGAGACCGGGGGGAGGGCGGGGGGTGAGCCGGGCGAAACGCTTGGCTGGCTCCCCGGCACTTCCGCCCGAGGCCCTGGGGCCTCCCGGAGCAGCTAAGAGCCAGAATCTCAGGGTGGCCGGACCACCAAGGAAGAAAGGTTGGCAGAGAGTTAAAGAAGGGGTGGGAGGAGACTGGCCTCCACACCCTCTCTTAACCCCCCACCCCAGCCCCGGGCCTCGGGTTCAGGACCGCGGAGAGCTCCCGGGGAGCAGCACTAGCTGCCTGCCAAGGCAACCTGAGAACTCCAGGCTCAGGCCGGCCCGGTCCTTCGCCTCCAGGAAGCCCCCTCCGATTTCCAGCACGATCAAGCCTTCCCTCCCTCCGGGTTCACGTTATGCCTCTGACAGCATTTAAGGGGAGAATAATTAGTTAAAATGATAATGGTAATACTAAATAAAACTCAACAGCGAAACATTTATTGAGTGCTTGCTACCTATCGGTATTAACTCATTTAATTCTCTCAAGGAATTTGTCGCTCATCCCAGCCTGGGAACTTCTGGAGGGTGGAGCTTGGCGATTTAGCAGGGCACTCAGCCTCACTGGACCCTGAGTGCTGGGCAGAATCCACAGCTCGGCCACCTCCTGGTGCTCTGGCCTCTGTTTACCCAGCACCTGATCCTGACCCTCACCCTTCCGTCCCATGGCTCTGCCACCCACCCACCCACCCACCTTGCTCCAGGTCTTCAGGAACCTCCAGCTTGGAGAAGACCCTAAGGTTCCCTCTCCTGCTGTCCCACCCCCACCCCACCTTAAGAAGAAAGAAGCTCTCCAGGTGTGGACGTATGGCTGGGGGTTCAAATCCCAGCCCTACTCCAACTTGCTCTGTCAAGTAGTAGTGCAGTGGCATTGTGCCCTGCGACTTGGGGACCTGCCTTGGAGACGTCAGCATTTGCTGATGGGGGTTCCAACTACCGTGTGACCTACATCCGTAGCCAAACCCTCCCCCCAGAAAGCACGAAAGGCGCCCTCTGGCTCTTTTGAGCTGGAAGCTGTATGACCTCGGCGAGTCACGGAACTCTCCCTGCAGCGGGTCCACAGTTACATGCTCCTCGATGACTGAGTGGGTGGACAGATGGACGGCCAAATGCAGCAGGGCCCTTCCCTTCTTTTCAGAGAATAGAGGCGCCCTGGTTTAAATTCATCCCAGAGGTCCCTTGAAGGGCCCATGCGGCTGCTTTAGATAACTTCCTCTCTCAGACCCTTGCCCTCTCTGCAAGAATCGCAGCGGCCACTGGACCTCAGAGCCCCTTAGGGCTCTCGCGGATGATGCCGGCCAGCCCTGCCAAGTGGCACAACCTCCCTGATCCTCTTATGTGAGGAGGTGGAGGAGGGGCTAGCTGCTCCTTTGCCCTCCCGAACCTTGGGTCCACGGCCCCAAAATCTGTCCCCGGCAGTTCACAAGTCCAGGGCCCTGAGGCCCCGTCCACCGCGCCTGGCCCACCCGCGCCCCGAGGGTACCTGGCCATTGTCCCGGCCGAGCGGCAGGTCACGGGGCGCAGGGCAGCGGATCCGCAGCGCGGGCGGCCGCTCGTCGCGCTCGCCGGGGGAGCTGACGGCCGAGCCCGAGGGCTCGCTCACGTCGCTGGCTGTGTCCTCGCTGCCGCCAGGCCCCGGCAGCCCCACGGCGTCCAGCCGGCCAGCGCTGCGCGGCGTGCGCGCCGAGCCGCGGCGGCCCACGCTGTAGGCGTCGAAGTCGATGGTCTTGTTCTCGTAGGCGCCCTCCACCGCGGCG
>NDGM010934287.1:0-13437 GCA_002564305.1 Octomys mimax
TTTGTTTAGCTTAGCTTCTTCTAAGTAGGTGCTTTAGACCACTGAGCCATCTCACCAGCCCCAGGACTATTTAAATTACCAAGGAAATAACAGAAGCTCAGAGGCTATGGGAGAGGTGGAGTCTTGTCTTCTGGGGCTTAGGGTCCGCGGGGGGCAGCCGATCAACTCGGCAGCTCTTCTCCTTCTAGTAATCCAGGTTGAGCATCCCTAATCCAAAAACCTGGGATCTGAAATGCTCTGAGCACCAACATGAACTTGCAGGTGGAAAATTCCCCACCTGGAAAGTTTGTTTCATGCACAAAATTGTGAAAAGTTCTTATATAAAGCTACCTTCAGGCAATGTGCCCCAAATGATGTGAAACATAAATGACTTTCATGTTTGCACCTTGATTCCATTCCCAAGGATGTGAAAAACAATCTGAGTCCTTCAGCAGTTCTGATCCCAAACACTTAGAATAAGGAATACTCAAGCTGTAGTTACTATGATAGTTACTATGTGGTTACTATGCTAGCCAGCCCTGTGGTTCCTGCAATAGACTTTGTTTCCCAGTTACCCTTGCACGAGGGGTGATCATGTGACTCAGCTCTGGCCAATCAGATGCAACTTCCTAAAGGCTCTTTCTCTTTCCCCTTCCTACTGACTGAAACATAGATGTAATGGCTGAAGCTGGAATAGCCATCACACACTTTGAGGAGAATTTGAGAATGGAGAGTCACAGTTGAAGACCAAGAGGCAGAAGCTGGGGGTCCCTGGTACCGTAAAGCATCCTGAATGCTTTATACAGGGTACCTGGGCCATCAGGAAAAAGAGAATAAACTTGCATCTAGTTTAACATGTACTTATTTTGGGGTTCTGTTGTAGATAGTCCAAACTATTCTAACTCATATGTTTCAGACAATAGAGGTCTACAGTGTGTGTGTGTGTGTGTGTGTGTGTGTGTGTGTGTCTGATGAGATACTTCTCTCATTTAACCCAGGCTCCCCCACTGTGGGGGTTGAGTACTATAATGTAGGAATAATCAGTTAAAATAACCCCCATCATCAGGCACACAGATCTGCATGTGAACCCTCTTGATTTTTAAGTGTATCCTTGATTTAGTTAAAGATTGTTTCAATGGAAAAGAAGTTGATGTGGGTCAAGCGAAGCCTGCTGACAGGCCCGTGTGTGATTTGTGTGAGGCCTTCAAGGAGGGGCTGGTGGCAGAGATGGAAGAGGAAGCGAGTGACAGAGCTGGCACCATTGGGTGCTCAGAGGCGAGCCTGCCTAGAAGAGACAGGATGGCAGCCACAGCCACCTGTGTGCACGAGTCCCCACTGCAGGCCTGAAGTCCTGGAGGAGCCTCCTGGGCTCTCACCAAAGCCAAAACAGAAAGAGCCTTGTTTGACCACACACACACACACACGCACGCGCGCGCGCACGCACGCGTGCATAAACATACATATGCATATGCTCACACACATACACACCCATGCACATACCTTCATACACATGCACACACCTATGTACACACGCACACACAGGCATCAGTGCAGACGAGGCCCATGAAGTGAACAGCAGCTTGGCAGCCTGGTGTGTTGAGCTGGACGTGTCACTGTCAACCCAAGTCGCCGCCATCTGTCCCTGTTGCTAACTGCCAACCCAAGGACTTGTGAGAACTGCAAGAGAGCAAGTGTCCACCTGCCCGCCTGTGCATTCCGGAGGGGGCTCAGGGATCTCCTTACTACCCACAACAATGCCATTCACCAGTTTTACTGGCCCAGGTAAAAGCCACGGACTGGGTGTGGCATGGACCACTGTGCCATTTGGGCACAGCTAGCGGGGAGTCGGCTCACTTCCTCCTCCCAGGCTCCTTTCCCTGTGATTTCTCCAGCCAGTACCACAGCAGTGTGGGTCCAAAGATGGCGGTGCTAAAGCAACACCGCCACTGAGGCCCGGGCTGTCTGGCTTTGAACCTGATCCCTCCCCCTACTGGCTCCACAGGTCACTCTCCCACTCCGGGCCTCCAGTTCCTGTAGTACAGCTTGGGATAGTAACAGTGTCTTTCGCGTGGGCTGCTGAGCAGATCAAGTGAGATAATGCATGGGCTGCGCTCAGCACAGCC
This sequence comes from Octomys mimax, assembly GCA_002564305.1. Classification (NCBI taxonomy): domain Eukaryota; kingdom Metazoa; phylum Chordata; class Mammalia; order Rodentia; family Octodontidae; genus Octomys; species Octomys mimax. Next base: position 2,103 of record NDGM010934287.1, read on the forward strand.
ATACTTGGAGCTGGCACGTGCATTGGCACCATGGGCGCTCTGAGCAGTGGCAGCTTGTGTGGGCATTCTTCCTAGTTCTCAGCTGTCTTCGGCGTTTTGGGAGAGGCCTGGGTGGGCATGTGGGATTGTGCCTGGAAACTGGCTGGGGGTGGGAAAAAGACCAGGAGGCCTCAGGAACGTGGACTCATTGAGGTAGACCCAGAGAGAGGGGTAGGTGTTGCCTTGAGAAACCTGCACCACTGCCTTCTGGGAAGCCACACTTTCACAGGGTTCTTGATGGCCAAGACTGTGTCCTGGCTCTCATTCTCCTGCAACTGGCAGTCATTCCTATGGGAAGGGGCAAGGTTTGGTGGATAGTGAGACAGTTAGGGACTACCATGTTGGTGGGCAAATGGCTGGAGCAACAAAACATCCCCCTGGGTGCCGTGATCCATTACCCTTGGTCTCAAGGGTGCAGTTTCTTCACCCTCTGCTCTGTTTAACTGACCTATCTCGAGGTCTTGATCGACCACAGAAGCAAAATGTTTACAGGAATTAAGAAATCATTACCGAGGAAAGAGCCCAAGTAAGCCCTCCTGCTTCACTTGAGCTTCATTAACTTCAAGGCCACTCGTGCTGGGGGTCGCACCTCTGGCAAGGCACCCTCTGCTTCTCACCAGCTTTGTGAAGAAAGAGCCTCTGATGGGTCGGGCTGTGCTCACAGTTCCCAGATTACTTCCTGGGGACCTGGTGCTGCTTTTGCAGAGAACATGGACCCTTCCCTCGGGCCTGCAGATGTGTGGTGGTGACTAGAACAAGAGGGAAAGGTGTGGAGTCTGGGACACCACGTGTATCTGTCTCCCTTGCAGCCTTAACCCTTGGGGCAGGTTCTACTGAGCTCCACATTTGGCTGGGCCGTCATTTAAGAGGGTTTCATCCAAGGCTATGATACAGGGTGAGCTTGGTCCGTAGCAGGTGGATCTGGGATGTGTTTCTTCTACCCCACCCGGGGCTTTCTAGGCAGCTCAGTCTATTACAAGGCCAGGACATTCACTCAGGATAATGAAAACCGTGTCAAGGGTAACCCAGCCATTCCTGAGTGGAGTTGACTGCCCTGCTTACCAAGTCAAGGCCAGACCAGGTAATGCCCCAGATGCATGAAATCAACAGCCTTGTGGAGTTGACTGTGACCATGACCACGTGATGATTCAAATCTCTCACAAAGAGAAACTTTTTTGCAACCGTGCCCCTGGCCAATGGAAATGGCCAGACTTTAGTCCACTGCAGCAAATCAATAAACACCTGCTGTCCTCTTTGTCCTGGGAGCAGCAGCTTGGTCATTCTCGCAACCAACTGCTGACCCCCCTCCAGAGAAAATCACCTCAGCCAAGCACCACTTTGTACCCCCCAAGCTCTGCCCATGCTTGCAATATTAGTCCCAGTCTCCTTTCCACCCTTGCTGGGCACAAGATCACATCCTCTGGTGTCTTTGGCATTCAACAGACTTAGGGACAACTGTCCACTCTGTCACTAGGAGGTACTGTGGCCACAGGAAGGAGTATCACCTTGCTGTGCTCTTGTCTTCTAATCTGTAAATGGGGTGCTTGTGGGGAGCAGTGAGATACCAGTCCTGGAGAGGATGGGATGTTTGCCCTCACTGTAGACCCTACAGTAGAGAAGCTAGCTTATGACAATTATTGTCATAATTGCTTATGACAATGCCAACCACCATTCCTGAGATGGTGCTGGATCTCTGGACTCTACCTCCTCAAACATGGAGGGATGGGCACTGGGCACATGGTAAACCCAGGCTCCATGACTTTATGTCACCCAACCGAGGTCACCTAGGCAGGGACTGTGGGCAGTGATGTCTCCCAGTCCTGAAGAACAAAGGGCAGGCTCTGTCCTTTAAGGGGAGGCCTGTTTGTCCATTTGCACCCCAGGTCCTGGCACTTGGCCAGGCGCTGGTGGTGTTTGTTATTTGTTGAGTGATAAGGATAACACACCATGCTTATGGTGTGCCAAGCACTGCCTCTGACACTTTATGCAGATTAACTCCTTTAAGCCCCTCACAGCCCTGCTGTGGTCACTATATACTGTTACCATCCCGATTTTATAGTGGAGAAACTGAGGCCCAGAGGTCCTACTAAAAGGATGGCAGTTTCACTACCAACCTTGGGCAAGATCTAATCAGGGTCTTATTTGGAAGGAACTGGCATCCCAGAGAAGGATAACAGCTGAGACGTAGGGACAGGGTCACCCTGGGCACCTGCCTACGGCTCAGGATGTTGGGAGAACTGCTCTTACCTAAATTCAAGGCCAGAAAGGACTGATAGAAAGGAGAGCCCCCAGGGAGCCCTGAGCAGGGGGTATGGAGGGGCAGCATGCTGTGGGCTTTGGAAGCTTTCAGGGGCCATCCCAGTGAGCAGCAGGAGAGATCTTCATTCCCCGATATTCAGCTCCAGAGCTCTCTCACTGTGGCCCTGTTATCGTTTATACTCATGCCAGGAAAGAGGAGAGGGTGATAGCTCTACTCCAATAGGGTCCAGGATCTCCAGGGCTTCCTACTCCCATGATTATGTGTCATCGCTTGGCAGAGCCCAAGCCCAGAGACTGGCATGGGCCCACAACCCCAAGTGACCTCTGCCCCCTCTGGTTTAGGGTTACGGTTGACTCTTGGCTTCCCACCAGGGGCTTTGCTTCCAGAAAGAAGGAAGCAGGAATTATGTGCTAAGCATAGGGGGTGGGAGCTCTGTTTTAATCTCAGAAACCCAGGGTGACTCTGTGCAGCACTGTGCTGGGGGTTCCTACACAGGGCCTTTTTAAGGCTTTATTACATCCACCCACCCATGCATCCACCCATCCAACATCCATTCACCATCCGTCTATCCATCCATCTGTCCATCCATCCATCCATCCACCATCCATTTACCATGCATCTATCCATCCATCCATCCATCCATCCATCCACCTACCCACCTACCCATCCATCCATCCACCCATGCATCTATCCATCTACTATCCATCCATCCACTCACCCATCCATCCATCTATCCATCCATTCACCCACCCACCCATCCATCTACCCATGCATCCATCCACCTACCATCCATTTATCCATTCATCCATCTATCCACCCACCCATCCATCCATCTATCCATCCATCCATCCATCTATCCATCCATCCACCCACCCACCTACCTACCCATCCACCCACCCACCTACCTACCCATCCACCCATCTATCCATCCATCCATCCATCCATCCATCCATCCACCCACCTATCCATCCATCCATCCATCCATCCATCCATCCATCCATCCAACCACCTCTTCCATCCATCTAACCACATACTCATTAATCTCCCTACCCATTCATCTAGTCTCCATTTGTCCCTCCCTCTCTCCTTCTTTCCCTCCCTCCTTCCCTCTCTTCCTCCTTCTCTTTTGCTCTCTCTCCCTCCATCTCTCCCTCCAGCTAGCAAGCCAGCCATACAATAATTTACTCAGTGGCATGTGGGTTATTCCTAGAGGCGACAGTGAACAGGCTAGCACTATCCTTACCTTCCTTTCTAGAACTTCCTTTCTAGTGCCACAGACAGGGATGGAACTAACTCAAATCTGGGTTTAATTAACAGCAAATAGTTCTCTGAGGCATTTGGGGTGCAGCACAGAAGACCTGATGAAGCTGTCTTGGATAGTCAGGAGGAGCTTATCTAGGAAGGGGCAAGGAGCAGAGGTCAGGAGGAAGAGAGGACTCGGCGGGTGGGGGCCTGGTCTTCTTCATGGGGCCACATGAGAGTGGCTCAAGAGAGTATGGATGGACTGAGGCCAACTTTTTCCATTGCCAGATTATGTCACATGATCCTCTTTTCATGCCAGCCACAGATCTCTGGCCACAGCACCCGGCCTTTGCCCCTGCTGAGCCTCTCACCAGTTTCCTTGTGTTGCTGCCTCGCCACCTCCCACTCACTCACCATCCACCATGGACAGATCTCCCAAGCCCCTTTCCCTCCTACAACCCCCATCAGCCAGGCTGGGGAGACACCTGTGGACTCCTAGGTCACCAACCACCACCTCCACCCTGGTCCTCGCCCCTAGGCACAGACACCACCTGTCCAGCTCCCCAGCTTGCCCTTCTGAGCTGGGAGCGCAGCTGCAGCCCAAGAAACGTGTCTGGCAGCTTGCACTCCCAGCTGGGCACAGCTACATCTGTTGGTGCCCCTCTGCCAAGTGGTAGGGCAGCACAAAGAAGACCAAAGCTTTCGGCTCTGACCCCACTGCAACTCTGCGACAGCTCTTCTCTGCGTGGCTTCAGGCAAGGCACCTCCCTTCTCTGATCCCTTCTTTCTCTTCTGCAAAGTGGGGCTCATGAGAGGACACCCCTGCAGGCTCCTGATGAGCATTAGGTGTGTCGCCGTGGAGGCCTTATCACAGGGCCCAGCCCTCCGTGCCAGTAGTAACCACTCAGGAATGCTGTGCCACTGGTAGTGGGCACGAATCATCTTCATCCACCAAGGGTGAGCCCGCCAGTCCCCAGGGAGCTGTGTGAGGCGAGGGTCCTTAGGGCTGGGCTGAAGAAGAACCAGGTATTTTCTTTGTTTTAAGAAACAAAAGCCTCTTGGGGAAGGCAGATGCATGAGAATAGGTTTATCAAGGTGGTTTTCAGTTCCACTGTAATTTAAAATAAATAAGTCAATTTAATGTTTATAGAGTGAGTTATGCCTTATTAGGGACACGGTGAGCTGAGGAAACTTGGCCAAGGCAAAATTTGAGAAATTGGCCCTGGCCGTGAGAGTAATTACAGCGATGCTTTAGTGCGCAGTCTTGCCCAATGATATTTTCATCCCATCTAATTTATTAGTTTATTAGTTTTATGGTGGATATAGAAAGTTATCTCACAACACGGGCCTAATTTGATCAGAGCCAAATTTTCACGTCTTCCCTAGATGGCCCTAATACAGGGAAGAGACCCCTGCTTTGAAACGGTTTCCAAGTTTTCCAGAAAGATACAGGGCAGAGTTCCAGGCTGCTGAGTACCAGGCCGCTGAGTACCAGAGCCGCAGACTCCCACGGCACAGAGCGCAGCAGCTGAGCGCAGCTTAGCTCTAAATGCAGGCTGCTGTGCTTGCTGGCACCGTGGCCCCATGGGAGGACCCAGCCTGGCCAGGACTTGGCTTTCCCACCTGTAAAATGGGGCAACAAGAATAGCTGCCCATGTGCTACAGAGAGCCTGACATAACCAGAATCGCTTCATGCTATCTCCCAGGAGCCCAGCCCCGAGACTGGCCTGAGGTGGGCACACTAGACGTCTCACCGCATGCATGCGCTGAGGACCCAGATCCCACGAAGTTCTTGGGCCATACACATCGCTAAACTCCTCGTTCATGCATCCTGCGACTCTCCTGAGAACTTGTCTGTCTCATTTCGGCCACAAAAATATACTCGTGGTGTATTGTCACCATTGTCATCATCTCCAGGAGAGAAGGGAAACTGAGGCCAAGAGAGGCAGGGACTTGTCTCGGGGCCCATGGCCACAGAGAGGCAGAGCTGGAATTCTCATGCCCGGAGCCTGAGGTCCGGACCTCTCATGTTCAGTGTCCCATAAGTCTTGGTTTCCCTATGTGTCCCAAGGATCAGGGACTCAAATGAGGGGATCAGGCCCAATTGTCTCCTTTGGAGCTCGGGACTCATGATTGGCTATTCCTCCCCTCGCTGTCCTCCCTTTTCCCAGGTCTTCCCTTCCCCTTCCCTGGGCAGTATCCTCCCTGGGCCCACACAGTACCTGGCAGGACTCTAGTTTCCACAAATGCTCAGAAAATGTGAACACAGCAAATGGTCACTTTAAATAGTCTGATGGTTCAGAACTGAAATGTCCCCCCCCACCCCAAAGTCTTGTGAGGAGGGATTTTAGAAGGACTGGATCACGGGGGATGGACATATCCCCATCAGTGGGTCTGTCCATTGATGAAGTCACAGCTGCATGTGCTAGCCTGGCCAGGTGGGGGCCTGAGTGCAGGTGGTCACTAGGGGCACAGTGGAGAGCAATGTGCATTTGTCCCAGCTCCACCCTGCTCTCTCTGCTTCCTTGATGCCCATGGCTTGAGCAGCTGTCCTTCATTGTGGCCCTCTACCATGCTGTTTCTGCCTTGGCACAGTGGGCTGAACCATGGACTGAGCCCTCCAAAATAATGGACCGAGCCATGGACTGAACCCTCTGAAATACTGAGCCAAATAAGCTTCTCCTCTTTTAAATTGTAGGTGTTAGGTATTTTGTCCGAGGGACAGGAGAGTGACTGATACACATGGCAAGAGGGACTCTGGAGATGTAATTAAGGGTCTTGAGATGGAAGGTGATCATCTAAGTGAGCCAAAAGGAATCACAAAGGGCCTTATTGGTGGGCGGCTGGAGGGTCTAAGTCATAGCAGAAGTGATGACAGTCAGCCAATGAGACCCATCCTGGCCCCTGACCTTCAGAACTATACGACACTAAAATTGCTTTGTTCTAAACAGCTCTGTTTGTGGGGACTCGAAATATAGCACTAGGGAAGAAAGGCAACTGCCACCGCTGTTGGAACTCCAACTGGACTCAGACCTCACCAAGGTGACTTTGATCAATGTCCCATCGCCTCCCTAGCACAGGGAAACCACTGTTGTCTGTGATTGACAGGGTCCCTTCATTCACTACTTCCACAAATATTTACTGATGCTCCTGGCAACCTCTTGGGTACTAAGGATGGAACAGGCAGCAAGAGACAAGAAGAAACTTGGTTTCTGGGGTGCAGGAGGCAATCAACAAGAATGCAAGCCACAGAGCAGGGGCTAGCAGAGGAATAGACTGAGGGCAGCCAGCAGAGCTGAGGTGAGGCAAGGCGGGATTTTCCCCTAGCGCTTTGGAGGGAGCCTGGCTCGTTATGCTTGAGCTTCCTACTTTCAGCCTCCAGAACTTTGAGACATTCCCCTTTGGCTGTGTCAAGCCCCCTGGTTTACAGCCTTTTGTTGCAGCAGTCCTAGTAAATTCTTGGAGCCAGCCTCCACCAGGGCTGGACCCTGCCTTCCCCGCACCCCAGCAATTCTTCTCCTAGGAGCACATCCAAGAGAAACAGATGCTCATGTTCAGAGCAGCTCTGTCTGTCATTGCTCAAAGCTGAAGAAGGTCAAACCCACTCCTCTCCACTGCACGGTGTGCAGAGAAACCAAGCTCAGGCCATGTGACGTATGCATGTGCCTACGAGCGAGGGCAGCGTGTCCCTCTGGGTTGGAGGAAGCCTCGGAGGATGCTAGGGATGTTTGGCATCATGTCCTGGATTGTGGTGGGCATGGGGCATGTGGAACAGATCCCTGATCTAGGTCCTCTGTGTCCGGTGCTCTGCTGCCTGTATGTGATGCCTTAATGTAAAAGGAAAATAAACAGTGGGGAACCACAGCATGGAGAACGGTGCAGGGCCTGCAGGCAGTGGTTCTGCTGCCTTTGAGAGGCTGGGGAAGGGGGAACCTTGAGGGGCAGGGGCTGAGTTGCCTGTGGTCATGGGCAGGGCTGGAGTCATTCAGTGGCCTCTAAAGAGGGCTTGCGATGGGTCAGGGCCCTATCTGCTGTTAGGTCCTCTGGCAGGGCTTCCGGTCCTGTCCTCCTCTCCCTGGTGTTGCAGCCTGGGCAAGTGGGGAGCAGCAGAGCAGGAAGAAGGCTGCAGAGATGCCCCCTGCCCTGCCAGCCTCCCCTCTAGCTCACTCTGCCAGCTGTGTGCTCACTGGCTCTGTTCCTCCCGGCATCCCCAGCTGACCACCTGAGCCTGGGCCTGGGCATGACTCCAGTGGGAGGCAAAGGGAGGCTGGTAGCCTTCAGCCATGGGTTAGAGGCTGGGGGAGACAGAGGAGCTCTGAGGCTAAGTGCTCTGCCCAGAGCCTCACAGCTCAGAAGGGGCCCAGTGGTGACCACAGGAAGCCACTGGTTTGAGGGGACAGGTGAGTGGCATAGTCCCAAGCTGTCTGGGTTTTGGTCCTGACTCTGCTTCTCACCAGCAGCCTCTCTGGGACAGAGCAGTTGGCTTCTGTGTGCTTTGAGTCACCCATCTCTGAGATGAAGACTGTGCTGTCCTCTCCACCAGGGTCTCTCCTTGTTGGCTTCGAATAGTTACATGAGAAAAGACTCCCACCTGGTGCAGTCAGCTCGGGCAAGTGCGTGCTCTTTGAGTTAGCTGGTGTTGGTGTCCTGGGCCCTGGCCTGGCCCCTGAGATGACAGCAAAATGTCCAGCTCTGCCTGGAAGCCCCTGAGGGTGTCAGATCCCCAGACAGACCCCATGGGGCCCTTCTGGTCTTCCTTGGTGGCTCTGCTAGGAGAAGCTGAGGATCGGGGTACAGGAGGAGAGGGAGCCTTAGGGTATGGGCTCCCGTCTGCTAGCGTGGCTCTGAGGGGCAGCTGTCTCTGAGATGCAGCAATGTGAATGTGGAGACCTAAGATTCATTGCCAGGCACAGAGCAGGCCCCACAGAGACGTCTTCTGTTTGCAGCACGTGCTAAGGGCCACACCCATGGGTGCTGCCTGGGCCTGACCCAGCACCATGCTGTGTGAGTGAGTTTCTCTCCTTGCCCAGATCCCCTGGGGGAAGAAGGGACAGGGCATCTCGGGATATGAGCAGGACACAAGGTCAGTGCCTGTGTGCTGGGGTGAGCGACAACCAAAGCCAAGGCTGCGGGGCAGGGCCTTGGACCACTCCTGAAACAGGGTCCACCCCCACTCCGTGCAAGTGGAGAATCTCCAGCCATTGGGGGGGGCGGGGCTATGCTGAGGAGGGTTGGGCAGGAAGAAGAGCCAGGAGAGGGGAGCCAGAGCCTTCACGGACTCTTCTGTTTCCTCCGCATTCCTGCAGAGCTGTGGTGTGTGTGTGTATGTGGGGGGTGTAGATGGAAGCCCCTCCTTGCAAGAGCCTTGTTCTACAGGGAAAGGGGAAGGTTCATGTCACTGTCCCCAGCGGGAGCACACAGGAGGTCACCTTGGGTTCAGAGACCCTCATTATCATTACAAGTATGTTTCATGCTACATAAAAATTGTCCTGCAGAATGCATGCATGAGGCAGCAGCTCTGCGGGCCTCCACCCCACACCTCTGCATGCCAGACACCAGGTGAGGCATGCGCAGATAAGAATTCCCGCCAGCTTCCTGCGGCTGGGGGACTGGAACTGATTTCCTCATTCACCAATGAAGCAGCTGAAGCTCTGAGTCCTGCCCAGTGTCACCAACGATTGCTCCTGGCGCACCTGGACCTCAGCTGCCTGCCTGCCTGCCTGGGTCCCCGGGGCATGTGCCTGCTGCCGCCCTCTCACCCAGATGAAGGGTTTGAATCGTGGCTTGGCCATTTACCAGCTGTGTGTCTCTGGTGAGTCACTGAACCTCTCTGAACTTCATCATCTCGCTTGCCACTAGAAGTACTTAGTAGCACTTGCTCCAGTGTGGCATGGGGATGGATGAGTCACCGCAGGGAAAGCGCTTAGAGCGGGGCAAATGTCAGCCTTCGAGTTGCTATTCTTAGTGCTGGAAACTCAGGGCTCTGCTCTGTCATCACTCTCCAGGGGGAAGCAAAGATCCAGGGAAGTTAAATTAAAGTGCTCAGAAGCCCTGAGCAGGGTGGGTGGAGAGGAGAGTTACGGTCAGACTTGGTCCCACAGCCCCCACAAAATACTCCACATGTGCAGGAACATTAACCTGGCAGGGAAAGAACAAGGCCCAAGCAAACAAATGTCCTGCCAAGGCAGGAAATATGTTATCAATTAGCCAGGCCTCCCATACCTCGCCAAATAACAATCAGATCAAGCGCTTCGCTTGGGTCGCAATGAAAGGTGCAACAAGGGCAGGGCCAGAATACAAATATAGGACCTGAACACAAACACACAGAGCCAAACAGAACTCAAGAGCAAACACAGAGAACCAATCAGAACTCAAGTGCAAACATACAGAGCCAATCAGAACCCAAACACAAACCCTAATGCAAATACAGAGCCAATCAGAACCTGAATGTGAACATACAAAGCCAATCAAAATCCTAACGCAAATAAGCAGAGCCAATCAGAACCCTAAGGCAAACACACAGAGCTGATTAAAACCCTAACTTCACTATCCCTGCCCAGGGAGCTAGGTAACCTGGGTATCTGGCTCCTCCTGCCTCCTCAGTTGTGCAGATGAGCCAGTTAGAAGGGTACCCTATGCTCAGCACCCTCCCATATATGCACCGGACATAAAGGAAACTGAGACCCAGAGAAGTCATGTGACTGGCGCAGTCACTCTGCTGTCACAGGATCCAAACTGGTTTAAACCTCTTAAACCACATTTTCATACATCTGTCTAAAGGCCAGGCCTCTGATCAGGAGCTCACTTATCTGTTCAAGAACTATGTATGGCATACTGGAGGTTCTGCTTGGTATCAAGTCCCTGTCCTCAGGATGCCTGCATTTGAGAGGCCAAAAGGAAAAACATAGACTCAGATAAATCCATTGAGTCCTACGGAAGGGTAGGCAATAAATCCTGTTCAGAACAAGCAAAGCAACAGCAGATCAAGGGGTGTGGGGTCCTGGGTGGTGAGGGGTCAGGGTCTCACCTGAGATCTGGGTCGGGGAACAGTGTATGGCAGGGGAAGGACGTGAACAAATGTCCTGAGGTGACAAGGAACTCAGAGAGAAGGCCAGGGTGGCCTGAAGCCCAAGTAGGAAGGGGCTGAGAGGGAGGAGCTGGGTGGGTTGCCTGAGAGCAGGAGAGGAAAGTAGGGTCCACCCCAGGCAAGTGGGGGCCCTTCAAGGGCTTCTACCTACAACAGCCATGACCCAGTTTCACTTTTGAAAGCTCTTTCTGGTTGCTGGGTCATGTTGATGAGCCTGGGCAGTGAGGGGCTGCAATGCCCAGACAGAAGGCCTCAGGGGCTATAAAGTGGAAAGACAACAATTGCTCTTGGGTAGGTATTGGGAGGTCTGGTCCATGGACTTTCAACACCACTGGACTTCAGGACCTGGAGTAAGTCATTCAGCTTCTCTGGCTACCTCTTTCTTTTCTGCAAAATAAGAAAGGCTGCCCATGCCCAGAAGCCTTGTGTTTTGTTGCTTTCTGGTTTCAGCTGAAGTCTGTTATTTGGGAATAGAAGCGACAGTGCCTATTTTGGGTGGAAGAGCAGCAGCTTGTCCACTTTCTCTCCTGTCTCCACCAATGCATCTCCATCAGTGGGGCTCCCAGGTGACTTCTGTACTTGCCTGAGGTTTAGCTTTGCAGTAACCTGAAGATCAAGCTGGAAGCTAATATCTGCATTTCTGTGTCTATCCACTCACCCATCCATCCATCCATCCATCCATCCATCCATCCATCCATCCACTCATC
>NDGM010934307.1:0-13025 GCA_002564305.1 Octomys mimax
AGGGCATCAACAACCTCCAAGGGCTTCAGGAAACACAAGGAAGGAGAAGAAGCCCTTCATGGTAAAAGTCCCATCAAAAAAATAGCAGCAAATAAAAATAAAAACAAAAACTAAAAGTCCCATAGATTTCAACTAAACCGCATTGGAAATACATGCAAGTATTTTGTCAAGTAAAGATTACTCTTCAGAAACGTTGAGAACACATCCACTAGCAGCGTAAGTCACATGCTCCAGATCAATCCCTAACAGGTAGTAAATCTACTCAATAAAGTAAAAGTTTGCCCTGATAGCCTTGCATTGTACAATGGCTTGCCTTGGTGAATTACGCCCCAAAAGCATGTGGACAATTTCATCCCCGACAACATTTTTGAGTATCACACTGGGAAAAATGCAAGTGCTTTCTAGAATTTCTTCCTTTCATAAAAGTATGTCAGCTAGGAAGAAGACTGTCAATCAAAAGTCGCACTTTATTAGCAATTAAGTCCAACTGAAACTTTCTCCATTCACTTAACACAATTGAGAATTATGTTAATTTGCCATGACCCATGTAACAAAGCTGCTTCTATTTGAAATCTGGTGGACTTAAAAAGGTAGGACCCTCATCATGCAAGTCCTTTCGTCGGCCATCTCCATTTATTCTCATTCTCGAAAGAACATATGCACAGGCAGATGCACATACAAATGAAGTTACAACACTTGCCTGTCTTGAGTATCGGCACTGTCTATCCGCAAATCGGTGAGAAGCTTCCATCCCAAGAGCAATGTGGCTTTAAGTGATAAAGAAATATTCTAACCTTGGTCAAAAATCCACTAAGCCTCCTCACTGCTCTTTCCCTGGTAGGGAAGGTACAAGAACCTTATTAGTATTGCCAGTAAGCAGGTGAAAAGTCAGGACAAACTGCGAGGTGCCGATATCTGAGGAACTTTGAAAGCAGGTAGTATCAGCTCATGTCTGCCAAGATGTCCACTCTCAGAAGAATAGAGAATAATATTGATGAGGATGTGGAGAAATTGGAGCCCATGTGTTCTGGTGGTAAGCATGTACAATGGCAGCCTCCATGGAAAGCAATATGAGGCTTCATTTTTAGTGTTTCCTGACTGTACACAACAATCTTGATGCTGTTAGCAGGTGCATGATCAAAGCAGCTGTGCTGTGATCCTGATGCTGAGCATCCCCTAAGGCCCTAAGGCTACAGTTTTGGCCTCCAAGACGGCTCTGGTAAGAGGTGCTATTGCCCTTCACAGGGTGACCCTGTGGGAGGCGCCTGGGAGAGAGCTTTGAGCTTGTGCCTCTGCAAGGATCATGAGTCTCCAGCTTGACCCTCCCCTGCTTTGTGACGTGGGGGGCTCTGAGCACTTTGCTCCACTGCACTCTTCTGCCATGGTGTGCTGCCCTCAGGCTCAGACTGGACCTCCAGAACTGTGAGCCAAGTGAACCTTCTCATTACAACTCAACTGCCTCTGGTATTTCATTCTAACCATGTGAAGCTCAGACACTGTAGAACATCCACATCAAACTATTCAAAAAGAAAAAGGAGAGAACCTCTGATTCCTTATCACATGGATAAATCTCCAGACAACTGTGCCGAGTGAGAAAACACCAATTCCGTACATGTAACTTGCCCTAAAATAACAGAATTCTAGAAATGGAGAACAGATTAGTGGTCATCTGGGATTACCAATTAGGAGGAGAGACATGGTTGGGAGCATAAAAGGACAACATCAGGGACCCTTATGCTGTTCAATCAGCTCTGTGTTTTAACACTGGTAGTATATACATAAGCCACCCTATAAAAACAATAAATTCATGTAACCCACTTCCAACATCTGTACGTGCGTGCGTGAATGCGTTTTGATACTCTGTGGAACTAAAACATTCTGCGTTTCTTAAGGTGGAACCAAATATCAACAATTATCCTGACATGTAAAATATATAGACAGATAGATAAGAGATGGATATATAGGTATGTCACAGTGAGTGACCACTGTGGCACAAAGGATGCAAGCATGACCTGGAGAGGACATAGCTCAGTCCCAAGAGCTCAGGGAGGCTGTTTCTCCTGCAAGAGCACCCAATCCTCAGCGAGGTTCTGGGACAGGACGAGGCCACCAAGCCAAAAGCCCAGTGGCTGTTGCTAAGAATCTCAGTGTAAGAGAAAAAGGCAGGAGGAAAGCAGTTTCGCCAGGACTGCCTCCGGGCTGGGCAGTTTTCCTGGGAAATGGAAAGGATAACAGCCAGACACAACATGCCTCCCCAAGCTTCTTGGCGCGTAACCAATCGATGGCCACATCGCCTGGGGCTCCTTCCCTGTAGTGAGACCATTCATTCCCCACAGAGCTGGCATGTATTTTGCCTCACAGCGTAATTCTTCATGTGCTCTCACCCCATACTTTAGCCTATCACTCCTCACAGAGCCGATGTGCTTTTGGCCTTCAGAATCATTCGGTTTCATTATCCACTCCTGGCCAGGACACCCACCCAGACGGGTGGTTGAAATAGACAAGAGATGGACAGAGGGAAGGAGAAACAGACAGAGATGGGCAGATATATACATCAGGAAAGTGCACTGTTTCAAAGTCTAGGAAGGAAGAGAAAGAATTCATAGGCTGGAATTCCTTTTTAGAGTCCCTAACTGTGAATTCAAAATTGGTTTCTGTTTGCAATACTTAAGCCCTATGCCCAAACATGTCTGCACTCGAGCCATAAAGTGCATACAAGAGAGTTCACAGCAGCATCCTTTAGGATATTCATCTTCACTCTCTGCTGGGTTTGTAGCACCCGAGTGGGAGGCATGCATTCCCTGGCTCCCTTCCGTGCGGATGGCCGTCCTCATCCAGGCCTGCCAGATGCAGAGCCCTCCAGCACCCCCAGCCTCCAGCAACCTGGAGACAGCAGGCGGCAGCAGGCTTCACGTCTGCATGGAAGACCTCCCTTCGGTCTAAGCTCTGGGAGCACAGTCCAAGGCCTCCGAGGCACCCCGTCACCACTTTCCTCTGCGTCTTGGCCCTGACATAGATTCTCAGATTCAGCAAGCGTCCGGCTGAGCAAGGAAGTGACAGTCTCTGCTGCAGGATGAACGCTCCAGCTTTACAAGCGATCTTTTAGGATCTAACTTGGACATGGGGGGAAAGCACAACCCTTTCTCCTCCTCCCCCCAAACCTTGGACTCTTGATTTCTGCCCAGACATCTTGAGTCAGACCTCAGGTGCTGGGCACAGCCGCCAGTCCAAGAGGTTGCCAGGTCATTCTGCTGGTGCCGATCTGCTAAGCTCTGCTTGGAATGCTTGAGACTTCTCCAGGGGTAAGAGCTCGGGGAAAGTGTGCTGGGACGAAGAGAAAACCAGCCTGCCCTCACGTGGCTCCAGTTGGTTCAGGCAGACAACACTGATGACGAAGCAACTTCATTTCTCCTCATTAGCTAAAAGATAAACTTCATTTCTCCTTATTTACTAATTAACTAAAAGATAAATGCAAATAAATTTACTGTTACTTTTGAACAAGTTATAAAATTAAACCCTAAGGAAGTAAATTTAAAAAATGGCCTGACTTTCATGGAAGAAAAATGGAAAGAAAGAACAACCACCTATCAATTAATCACAACTCAATTCAAATTTACCAAATATTTGTACAAGTATCACTATAAGCCACAGTGAATTCAGAATCATTAAATGAATAAATAGTGTTATTTGACATCATTGCTGACTTCACAGGACCTAAAGTATCGTCCAAATGTGTGTGTGTGTGTGTGTGTGTGTGTGTGTGTGTGCGAAAGCTAGCTCCAATGAATTCCAAGAGAGGACATGTCATGGTTTTGGGTCTCGCAAGGTGAACAATACAATAAAGGGCACACTTTATAATATTATTTTATAATGAATTATCCAAAGAATCATATACAAAGAGTACAGGAACTCCACACACTAAAGAATCCAGCTGAGGGCCTAGGTCTTAAGAGAATGTCCTGCATGAATCCAGCTGGAGGCCTAGAGCCCATGGCAATGTCTCCTGCAAGAATGTTTCCTGGATCTGCCCTGGGAAAGCCCAGAGGTCAGTGGTGGATGAAGGGTCTGTGTTAGCAGGCTGAGGGTTCTGGCCTGGAGATAGCAAGGGACTCTCAAAGAAGGAACCAGAGCTCCCCTCAAAGTGCCACAGCCATCCTCAGCAACAGTGAGGTCCTGAGCTGCTCCAATGATGAGGAGAGCCAAGCTCCCATCAAGAAAGCGAAATGTGACCAGCTTTCCCAGAAGACTCTGCTGCACACCATCGGGAGCCAGGAAGTGATGAGCAAAGTGAGGACCAGAGCTCCCCTCAAATGAACCGCAATCATTCTCGGTGACAAGGTCCCAAGCGCCTTTGACAATGAGAACAGAAGAGTTTGTCAGGAAAGCAGCAGGGTGAGATCCTCCTCGAGAACCAGCAACAGGCTCACAGCCTTCTCCAGTCCTGTCTCTTATGCTGCTGGCAGCAACTCTCAGGTGGGCCTCGCATACCCAGCACCACCCTAGCTCAGGTCAGCTGGGTATTGCACGTTGACCACCCATTGTGAATCTACCAGATGATATTAGTGAGAACAACAAGCAAAACCTTTGGCTGTAGTAGTCTTCAGAGTGTATAGGAAATGAGGAAATAGAGACAGCAGAGATCAAATAGGTCTATACATACAGAAGTATAGTATAAATTCACACTGTGCTAGGTTAAGTAATATGGATTTAGTATGGAGGAAGAACGGGAAGACATGAAGAGTAGAACAAGATTAAACATGAAAATCTATCTTGGCCATCTAAGAAAAAGGAGATAAAAGCTTGATAAGAGTCTAGACTGACCAAAAGACTCCATACTAGATACTATCATTAAGTAAGTATGCAATAACTAGAAAATTAATTTAATAAGGTGGGCACTAATGGAGTTCATGATCTAAGGAGTTCCACTGAAAAGATCTTTCACATAAGTTCATTTCAAATATGATCGTGTTCATGCCGCTGATTTATGTTATGGAGTTACATTCAGTTTCCCGCATCTCATGCTAGAAGTATGTATGATCATTTTGTACTCCAAGATAAAACCACATACCAAGACTTCCCATGGCTCAGTGACCACAGAAACTTATTTCTAGAGGTCTATGAAGATGCAATTATGAAAGCATATAATTTGTAATCTTGTAACTTTCAGTGCAGGTATAATAAAAGATACAAAGCATATTAAAATTTCAGGCTTTTAAAGTGAGATATTGTGACATCTGGGGAATTTATATATAATGTAAAGTGAGTGAATTGATATCCTCAAAAAAAAATGTGGTATCCTAATCCCTGAAAATCATGAAAAATAATCTTATTTGAGGCCAGAGAGACAGCTTGTCAGTTTAAGTGCCTATCTGGCAAGTGCAAAGACCTTGGTTTGATTCACAGTACTGCATGCTGCACCACTGTGTGGGCCACCAAAACCAGGTGTGGTGGCGCATGCCTGTAATCTCAGCACTGGGGAGGCTGAGACAGTAGGATCACTGAGTCCATGCTGCATAGTGAAACCCTGTACCAAATAAATAAATAAAAGTTTAAATAATAATAATAATAATAACCTTATTTGAAGGTGAAATTCAGTTAAAGATGTCAAGATAAAATCATCCTAGATTATCTGAGTGATCCTTAAATCCCAGCTCAGACATTGGAGAGAGGGCTTGTCTTAGTTACTTTTCTTTGCTATTGAGACAAAATATCCCAATGCCCAAATTAAAGAGGGAAAGATTTACTTAGCTGCAGATTGTGGAGGTTTCAGTACATACTTGGCTGGCTCCAAGGCAGGGTGGTGTGGCAGGTGGGCCACAGTTCTCAGCAGCAGAAGACATCAGAAGCAACGAGGTCTAAAAGGGGAAGAACGAGCCTCTTTCCCTCCCTCATGCTGTAGTCACGCCCCCCCCAGGGCGGCAGAGGGCAGCATCCCACCATCTCCACGCCCTCCTCTCCCACAGGCTCAGGAGTTCACAACACGAGGACACTGGCTTCCTGCTGAGTTGCTTCGTTAACCTTCCAAACTTCTCAAGGTGACAGTGTATCAACCATTATAGAGAGGATTTGCCCATAAGGCATTTCGGGGATGGCAGCCCTGCGAGGCCTTCACCTCTAATCCTCAGAAGTGTGAAAGAATAGATCTTGTTTTACATCATCTACAGAAAATGAATACATAGAATAATTTTTCAAATTAATCTGGAATATGCAGTTCACCCTCCTTATCTGGATTGAAATTTATAGTGCTCCAGGCTGGTGAAATAGCTCAGCAGACTAAGCACTTTCTTAGGCAAGGGCAGGGACTAGCGTTCCATCCCCAGCACCATGTGCCACACCGGCCCCGCCCCCAGGCACCCTAAACCCACCCCTGTGCAGGCTGGTGCACCCCTGTAATCCCAGCACCAGGGCAGCTGAAAACAGGATTACTACGAGTCCGAGCTGCGTAGTGAGACCCTGTACCCAATACATAAAAAAAGTTTATACTGCACCTTTTTTCTGTCTACTCTCAGTCTTCTGTTGAAACAAACATAAGGAAGGCGCCTGCAGCTGATGGCAGAATTTGCGGTCAGTAAGAGGAGCGCTTAAGGTCATGCCCTACAGTTTCAGCTGATGCTTTCCAGAAAGCGAAGGAAATGGGCAGTTATCCACACTCTATTTTTTCCTTTATTTTTCTGGGACTGCATTTACTATTGTTCCCTAAAAATACTCAGGCTTTTTGTTGTACAAATAGGAAAGATCACAGTGAACCTCAGACTTCTAGATTGTTCCTTCCCTAAGGCAAGTATCTTATTTCATATAGACGAAGAGTATCAATAATCACCAATAGGGGCCGACCTGATAGCTCAGCAAACTAAAGCGCCTGCGTAGGCAGAGCGCAGGGGCCGGTTCGATTCTGGGCCTGTTGTGCCGGCCCCGCCCCCGGGGCATGCTGAGGCAGCCATTGAGACTCGGCATGGTGGTGCGCGCCTGTAATCCCAGCTCTTGGGAGGCTGAAAACAGGCGCATCACTAGGAGTCTGATCTATGTAGTGAGACCCTGTAGACCAGGTAGACCCTGTCCTAAAAATACATTTTAAAAAAGATACAATCGCCAACAGTATTTGCAAGAGTATCTCTGCTCTCCACAGTTGTCTTGACTTCTTTTGAGCAATGTTCTGATATAGTTAAAAGGAAGGTGTTTATGAAGAGAAACAGAAACAGGGCAAAAGAACTAGAAAATAATTCTCAGACATTTCCACCCCAGAGGACAAATATATATATAAGCAATAATGACACAAAAGACACAGAACCTAAGGCACCCATGCCTGTGACTCAGGAGCCTCAGCTCAGGACAGGAGAACCTCCAGGGGCATGAAGTTGCACCACTGGCAAATCACCGCTGCACACAACTCCTTCCCTTGGCATTGTGATCAAGGGCCGCCGTGATGCCCACACAAGCAGGTCGCCCTGGGGCCAGTTATGGGAGGACAGGATGGCATCTCTCAGGTGGCTTGGCCATGGGACCTGTCTCCAGGCCACCTCCATCCATGTGGATCATAGCAGTTTCCAAAAAATTAAATTTCAAAAACAGCACAGTGCGTCCCCCTCCTCTACTGGATTTACCCAGACTGAGGTGCCTCTGGGCTCATTCCATCAGATCCTCACATGCCTTCGGGAAGGGAAACTGTAAGAGCAGTGCCTCTCAGGCACAGCAGCCCTGGGGCTTAAGCGCTCTTCGCAAGTTCCCACTTGGCGCAGGTCTCAGCCTCTGGGCCATGGAGAAGGGCCCAGTGCCCCACAGAAGAGAGAAGACCAAAGGGGAGGCTGCGGGGCCTGACTAGAAGGGAGGACTCTGCCGGTGGGCTTCTCAGATGGCCGCTGGGAAAGGCCCGCACTTCTAAGGACACTGGCAGACACAAGGGGGGCGCGCACGAGTGTTCAGCTTCCAACGTTGGCAGGGATGCTGGGGAGCCCCAGGAAGTTGCCTCCTGTCATGCTGAGCTCCCACACTTTTCATGCTCAACAGTTTCCTTATGTATCAAAGTCAAATGTTGCTTAGAGAGAAACCATGGAAAATGTGTAAGAAAATCAACACCGTCCCCGGGTTCATAATTCTAAGTGAAATGCAGCAAACACAGAAGGTCGAGCATCTCACCATTTCTCTCATATGAGAAACCCAAAGGATCAATCATTTAAGATCAAAATAAAGGATAAATAATAGGAACCAGGAGATCATCTACCTGGCAGTTAGAAGGGTTCTGAGGATGGGGAGGCGGAGGAAGAGGAGAGGTAAGGAAACAAAACAGGATCAAGTTCTGATGAGCGTGTGTACTGCCGGACCATGACGATGAATACATGGATTATGTATTGCAAATATATAAAGACCAAAACAAGAAACATCAATAGCATACTTTTCTTCACTTATTTTAATTCTAAGGGCACCATCTGCTGACCATTAATTTTTCTTAATTTTTTTATCAGATTGATTCATAACCAAGAAAAATCCATTTGTCTGTACTGCTGTCCAGGAGTGTGTCTGCTTTTCTGCTACAGTTTTGGAAGTAAATCCATGAGAATAATACTGCAGTGACATCAGTGAGAGCACCAGTGTGGCAGGCGACAGCCAGAGGACCTGCTCAGGTACAAGCGTGACCAGCAGGCCCAGGCTGAGGCATCGTGAGGCAACTGTGGAGCAGATCTAGAATCTTAACAGATGTCCTGCGTGTTGTGCTCAGTTCAAGGAATTGAACTCAGGGCCTCCATACAGAGAAAATCCCAACACACACACACACACACCTTTAAAAAAAATGAGGTACAATCTTGCTAGAATTGTCTTGCTCTGAATCATCCAAATTGGGCTCAAAATTGCAAGCCTGCCCCTACCACTCAGAGTACTGGAGTTACAGCCATGTGCCTTCACATTTGTCTAAAAATGTTCATTCCTCTTGATCATGAATAAAATTCTGTGAATACATTTCTCAAAGGCCCGGAGAGCTGGGCAAACATTTATGTGTCAGTCTCCTTGCTTTGGCTGATCTATAATAGCTTTGTTTATACGTTTGGGTAGAGATACAGATGCGTACACAATGTACAATCCTTATAATTTTAAATTAAAATTTTAAAATGAAGAGAATTCTAGATAATTTATTGCACATTTTGTAAAGAACTAGAAGAGAGGAGCATGGCCATCCCTGACACAAAACAGTAAGTGCTGGAGGGGCTGGAAATGCTAACTACCTCGCTTTGACAAGGTACACACTCTATTCATGTATCAAATTATCATGCTGTCCCCCACAACTATGTATAATTAGTATATGAAAATAAAACAGGCATTTGTAAAAGATGTCTATGACACAATGGCACATAGAAAAGTCAGTAAGCTAAATGATGTTATCTGGTAATTATTAAGCAAAAAACATCTGTACTTGAATTTAAAATAAATTGCGTGGAATTTGAGTAGTTACCTGTTAATGTAATATAGACACCGTCATTATTTTAGTTTCTCCTTTTGACTTTCGGTATTTCCAGAACACATAAGAAATCCTCTTTACCTTTACAACTAGTTAACTCATAATGAATTCAAGCAGACCTATTCAAAATGTGCTTGCTGTAAGGAAAAACAAAACATATACTTTACTTCCACCTAGTGGCTACAGGAGAAATTGCAACTTCAATCTAAACGTTTTCCTTAATAAAATATTTTACAATAAAACTAAGGGGAAAAAGAGAGGTAGATGCGTATAGGATCAGGAGAAGAGAGGAAAAGAGAAGAAAAAAGAAGGCAAGAGAACCACAGGAGCCCAAAAGTAATGTGCGCAAAGTCCCCAAGCATGACACTAGACAAAACGGCCTCACCATGGTGTACGGATGATAGCCACCCTCTATTCGGCTTCCATAACTGGTACTCGACTTCCCGTCTTCATCTGCAATCACCAATGCCCGCACCTGGCATCTGAGCTGCAGCTCCTCCCAGCCACCCCTGCCCTGAGCGATGGGCTCAAGGGGTCGCCCAAAGCCCTGCCAGGACTGACCCTTCCCATTGCGGTACTAACTCAGCCTCACTTCTTCAAATTCATTTTCCTCCCTGCTCCTACAGTTCTGACTTCTCTCTGGAAAACTCTCTGATTCTTAAAAAGAATAAATCTGCATTCTAACGTGAATTCTTTAAAGCTTTCAAAATCCCACTTTAAATATCCTCCACTGGGTTTTGTCATTGAAACAAATTCCATAATTCTTTGTCATGCCCCAGAGGGGATGTGCTTTGCTTCAACATACAAAGCTGGCTGCTTTCCCCAGCACCCCGCCACCTGCTATCCTCCTGGGCTTTGGGCCCCCACCATGTGCACCCCCAATGGTCTGCAAACTGCTCCCCATTATCACTCCACAAAGGGACTACTCACAGCTGCAGCGCATGATTGTACCTACACGTTACCCAAAGCTGTCCTGGGCTCACAGGTGGGGCTTGCGGTAGTACTGGGTCATGGGTGTACGACCCTGAATTGTTGATGGGCTAGTAGCTGGGTATGAGGCAAAGCCTGGTGGAAAGAGGTGGGTCACTGTGGACATGGCCTGGAGATGGATGGATGGATAGATAGATGATAGATAGATAGATAGATGATAGATCGATCGATCGATCGATAGATAGATAGATAGATAGATAGATTTGTCTATGCTCATGGGTAGATTCTTATATATAACTCATATATGCATGAATCCTGTCCTGAGCGCTCGCTGCTGCCTGCCTGCCTGCAGTGCCACCCGCTCATTCCCTCCCTCCCTGCCCCTCTGCCCTCCCTGTCCCTCTGCCCTCCCTGCCCCTCTGCCGTGCCTCCATGCCTTGGTCCAGCCCACTATGGAATGCAATCACTACAAACTCTGACCAAAATAAACCTTTCCTCCTTTATGTTGTGGGGGTCAGCTGTTACATCCCAGCAACATGAAAGTGACTAAAGACAGTCCTCTTCCATGATGACTGGACAGCTAGGAAAATGCAGACAGTTTTCTAGCAATGGTGCCCTATAGAGGGATCCATCCTATAACCAGTACTAAAGGAAATTTTACATGAAAATCTGTATCTCAGTAAAACCTAGAACTGGCTGTAGTTACATATTAATTTAACCAAACTTGAATTAGAATACATGCTGCTGAGGCATTGGCTAGATATTTTTAAAGCCCATATTCTAGTTAGTGCCATATTCCCTGAAAAATAATTTTTTACTCTATATGTCAGCAGAAGTTTGCAGGCATGTGAAAATGAAAGTCAAGGACAGAAATTTGATTTGTATGTATTGAGGGAGATAAAAAGAGTCTAGAAGTGTCCAAGGCGAAGGCTGAGAACAGAAGCGAGGGAGTGGCGGAACTAGGAGGTGGCAGCTTTTAGTGGGACCAGTGACAAAATCTAGGGCCAACGGCACAGAGCTGCCAGGGACCCAGAGTAGCAGCTGGTCATGGGGACGGGGGCACCCACAAAAGCACGCTGGACAGAGAGGGAGAGGCCAGCCCGAAGCCACAGGCAGTCAGCGTGACCCTCGGGTCCGGGGATGCCGAAGGGCAGTGTGGCCGCCACCTTCCAGGGGGCTGCATCCGAGAGAAGCAGCACGGACCTCTGTGGCCTCTGAACTCCTGGGCTGCGCCTCCCCGTGGTGCAGCTGCCCTGAACTCCAGGTCCTCCGGCACAGCCAGCGCCGAGGTCGAGGTCAGGGAAAGCAGGAGCAGCTCTTGCCTGGCTGGCGAGAGCCTCACCTCTCTGTCAGACCCAGAACGGCCGGAAACTCTCATGAGTAAGTAGTGAGGAAAAGGCCTTTCAGAAGCACGCGGAGTGGAGTGCAGCAAATAGCACCCCGCTGCTCCCATCTCTCCACCTCCCCTCAAAGGACAGCGGTATTCACAGGTGAGGGGCTTGAGAGGGCGGAGGAGGGAAGCGCAGCTCCAAATGATTGATTAGGAATCGGAAGTGCAGTTAGCAAGGACAGCCAACGTAAGGTCAATAACAATGAAATATTGATTGTGCAAATACATACAAACAAAAAGTTACAGCTTTATAAACCCTAATACACTCACAAACAGATCTGATGAAGCAAGACTGTCACAACAAACCCTAAAGCACTAGGAGAGTTCATGCCTTCCTTCAGTAGAGTGGGACAGTGCACTTCTGGACAAGAAGACCGGAGAAGACAGCAAGTCTAATATTCCTTCCAAATTGTCTAGATTCAGCAAGTGATTTTTATAGAAGTTACCAAGCTGATTCTAAATTAGGTGTGCATGTAATGAGTCAGGAATAGTCCAGAAAATACTGAAGAAGAATAACAAATTGGGAAAGCTCCCTCCAACAACAAGATAAAGAATCAATCTATATTAATTAAGGTAGCATGAAAATTTCCATTAAGAAAACCAAATGGACAGTGGGGAACTCCACAAGGTACAGGAGCACATGTAGACATGCAGAAAGACTTGATTTACTGTGAAGATTAAACTCTGAGTCAAACTGCAAGCTGCACAGATTTTCAAAAATAGGATCCATAGCGAGGTGTGGTAGCACAGACCTATAATCCCAGCACTCAGGAGGCTGAGGCAGGAGGATCCTTGTGAGTTCAAGGCCAGACTAGGCTACATAGTGAGTTCAAGGCCTGCTTCCTGAACTACATAACAAGATCCTGTCTCAAAAAAAAAACCACTCAGGGCCAGAGAGACAGCTCAGTAGAATAAGTGCTTGCCTGGCAAGCACAAGCAAGGGCCTGAGTTCAATCCCCAGTTGTACCAAAAAACAAACAAACAAAAAAATCACTCATAATTCACTGACCATTAAAAAATCAGCTGTAGTTTGATGTTAGTTTTAAATATAAAATAAGAAATAAAAAAGTTCTGCAATGTAACATAGCAGATAATGTTTACAACATTGCCATCAAGAAAGGCTTTTTATTTTTATTTTTTTTATTTTTTTGGTGGAACCGGGGATTGAACTCCAATGTATTAATTATTGAAACCGTGCTAGTAATCAGATTTGAAACTGTCTCATTGCTATTTGTTTCTCAATAAAATTATTGAAAA
>NDGM010934315.1:0-10404 GCA_002564305.1 Octomys mimax
AACTCAGACCCTTGTGCTTGCCAGGGAAGCACTTATTCCACTGAGCCATCTCCCCAGCCCAAAGAATTTGAACAGTGAAAATAAATGTTATTTTTGCAAACTTGTATCTAGATACCTGAAATAGTTATCAGCCGGCTACAATAGCGGGTTCACTTTTCCCTATCCATCACTTGAGATCAGCTAGATAAATAGAAATAGAAATTTCATCTTATATATTCTCAACACTAAAGGTTTCAATTAGTGGATTCATGGTTTCCTGCACTGGCTAAATGGTATACTGGCAACATTAATATAGGAGCCAAGACCAGGCAACTGCATGGGAAAAGAAAAAATTAATTGGCAAAGGTCATAGGTTTGGAAAGCCACGCTAACCTTAAATATATCTGGCTCACTTCACTGAAATCAAATATTCTTATTACCTTTCTAACCTCTGTATTGCTGCAAGTTTTCCTGAAAAGCAACAGGAAGAAGGCATGAATAACATTGACTTACAGAAAGAGTCCATTCAGTGAAGCCACCACTTCATTTCCGGTTTACCTTGGTCCACACTAAACTGCAATTTTCCCAGTGTGGTGACATAAGGAGTGGGGCAAGGCCTTGCTGTTTCCCTAATATCAAGATTCTTCTCAATGGCTTTGTATTTTCAATTAAATAAGAACTCCATTATTAAAGAAAGGAGTCTTTATTTAAAATCTCATTCACTGGGCATATTCTTTTATACCTGATTATGCTTTATGCCTTTAATCTATTGTTACTTTTAGTGAACTAGGATATTTTCCCTGGAATACTAAAACTTAGGACAATTTTAAAAAATAATTCCATAACTCCTAGTTTGAGAAAAATAAAGAATTCTTTAAAATTTTGTTGTATAGTTTTGATCCATACTTACAGCAGAACTTTCTTGGAAGCAGAAATATGCCAATGATTTTTTTTTAGATCCATATATTCTTATGAAACCACCTGGCTCAAAAGCTTGAGTACGGATAGATTTCCCCAAAAGAAAAGTAACATTTAGCTAGGTTAAGTGTCAAGTTACCGGCTCACATTGTATAAAAGTCAATATGTACCAAGTCATATTAGTGAATTTCATCCACACTGGTGGAAGGTTGTTGAACTCAATTACAGAAATGTGCAGAGCCCTATTTGATGTGTGAGGAGGTTAGCAGACCACAATCAATTAAAAGGAACACATGTATATCCTGTTCTGGGGAAACAGTTGTTATAATATCCCTTGTCCTGCTATCGTTTTTGTGTGTGTGTGTGTGTGTGTTTTTTTTTCTTGGCGTTTTCCTGTGAACACAAAACAAAGAGTTTAATAATAGCCCAGTTTCATTTGGAATTGTTTTGTCAGCAGTATCTAGTACGAACTCATGCCATTGTTGTTTTACTTGAATGAAGCCTCAGGCAGCTACAGTTTAACATGCTGTTTCTTTTTTTTTGTAGCAAAACCATTTGACAGTGGACAATATTTGGACATTTATGCAATTACAAGGGACCAAGCTGGAGAATACGAATGCAGTGCAGAAAATGATGTGTCCTTCCCAGACGTGAAGAAAGTAAAAATTGTCGTAAACTGTAAGTCTTAGTATTATTTTTCAAGGTCATTTGGGAGAAAAGATCAAACACCAGACCAATTGCTGTGTGAAGCTGATGCTGCTGTTTCCCTGAGAGGTGGGCTAGTGCTAGATATCACCCACTGACGGTGAAAATGTGACCATGTTGAACATGGGAGCAAGGTGTTTTACGTAACATAGCTGTCCCAACTGATCCCGTGGGAATTCAGTCCAATGTATAGATTGATGTAGTTCCAATATCATTCTACTCTCCGACATACTAAAGAATGGTGATCTTACCTCTAAAGCAAGCTGATTTCTTCCTCAATGGCTTTCGCCTGGTGGATCCTGGAACATGGCTGATGCTCACATCCTAGTCAGATCTGATGGAGGGACCCGGTCTCTAAGAGGAGACCTGTACTGTGATGCTTGTGCTACTAGAATGACTTAAGACTGAGAAAATTAAGGAAGAATTTTCCTATGCACAACATTATTAGGAAGTTATGGTAGATGTCTGCAGAAGTATCAATGCTATTAGTTTATTCTCTATCTAGATGTCCTGACATTGAAATAAACAACTTTTTAGTATTACTATGTTTCAATAGCCATTACCAGTCTTTATTTTTCAAAAAGTGGCCTGATAGTCTCTCTTTACCATATGATCCTCTTGACTCTCCCAAGTAAAACACCTTTGGTATGCCAGCACTGTATTTATATAAGTTCCATTCTCCAATTTATAATTCCATTTATACATATTTCCATACTGAGATTAGAGGGGATTGTCTCAAATATATCCAGAAATGCTAAAACTAAGCAATGATTTCACAATAATGAGAGCCTTTCGGTCTCCAGGGCCAAAAACATAACTTTCCAAGCACCTCTAGCCATTTCGCTCTCTGCCAGAGCATGTCAATGTCATCAGCTCACGTTTGTCAGTGAGGAGTCTGTGCACTTCGCATTGCACTGTCTCTCGTAGACTGAGCACCTTTGTGTGGCGCTAGATGGGGAAGGATTTCTTCGGGCAGGGCTTCTGTGAGTGCTTGCTGGCGAGCCTTATTGAAATCACTGGAGGAGTTTGCCACAAGTAGGAAATTGCTGGGCCTATTCCATCCGATTGAATCAGAATTAGTGGTGTGCTTAGCCTGGGTTGCTACGTTTTGGTAGGTTGTTACTGATGCTTAGCAGTCTTTTTGAGGAGGGCGAAGGGTCTCACCCCTTTGGAACTTGCTAAAATAAGAGGCAATAAACAAACAAAAAAAAATCTAAAAGCCTATGGAGGACCACAGTTCTGTGAATATGTATGTACTAATTTTTTTTTGGGGGGGCTTGGTAAGGAAGAAACAGGGCAATTAGAGAGAAGAGTCATATTTTTATCTACAAGCATTGAGAAAAAAAAAGAAATAGATTCAAATCTGTCCGGTAGGCCACTCATCTATCCTAACTTTGCTCACGTCCCTAAAACTCACAGATGCAGCACTTCTTTAAAAGGATCTCTCTGATAGGATGTCCTTGAAAACCCATCACTGTCTAGATATCCACAGACTTATACTCTACACGTATTCACTACTTTCCTTGGTATTTGTAGATTCTTGTTTTATCCCCTGACTCTAGCTCATTGTCACCTCTTCTTTAATCTGATTTTCATTTTCCTGCACATGTGAGGACTTTTGACTGAGGTAGGGAGACAGAAACCCAGAGAGAAACTAAATAGAAAGTTTAGGCATAGAAACTAGCATCAACCCAATTAAGTCCCCATCTAAGGGATCGGAGTACAGGAGAGAACCTACCTCATAATCAGAAGGACAGAAACGGGGATAATGAGATGTCAAGAACTATGAAAGGCTTCAGGTTTCATCAATGTCAACAGAGACAAAGACAAATGAAGCTTATTACTCATAGCAGTACCATAGCCAGCAGACTGTCACTTTCTTACATCCCTATGTTCTGCTACATTCCAACCCCTGCAGGACAAGTGCTAGGGGACACCTGCATATCCTGGGTCTAGGCCCTGCACTCTATTTACATTTAGGACATTCAGTTTCCTGAGTGTCATTATTATTCCTTTGGACTGTACACAGACCTGCCCTGTCCTCTGCAGAGAGAACGACTTCCATCCTGCAAGCCTGTGCACAGGTAGCTGGGAGCAGTCTGCCGGGGGTTCTGCTCACAGAGGGCCAGCTGTGACACAGAGGAACTGTGTCCCGACAAGGAGGGGAGCAGGGCAGTCGCGGCAAACCCTACCTGATGAGGAGAGGATATCGATGGGTCTCTTAGGTCTCAGAGACCTCAAAACAGGTGGGACAGAAGACTTCTAATCACATTCACTCACATAGATCAACGGGAAGGAAAAACTGAAAACTGGAGAAAAGTAAGGTACAGAAGTATTTTCTACACCATGACTCAGGCTACCTGTTTCAGAATCCATTTCAGGTAGATAAAATACTGCTGCAGATACATTAATTTCTTTCACATTCAAAAAGAAATGGACTCAACAGTGTTTTTAAATGACTTAAAACAATGAATTGGTCTTCCTCCTTTCCCTCTCCATAGTTCTGACCGTTCACATGGGCGTAAATGTTCTGCGAAGAAGTTTGCTTCGCGTTGATAGTGTTCAGTTGCATTCATTGTGAGAATGTTAGCCATGTTCCTTCACACTGAGCTCACACACACAGTTGCTGTCTAAGAGGGCTTGGGGTGTGAGGGAGAATATCAGTGTTTATGTCCTGTTGGTGGCAAAGTTCACAAAGTGTTAATTTTGCGAAATTGCCCCTTAAAAAACCCAAAATTGAGAGCAACCTGTGGATTTCATTGAGCTGATTTCCCAGAGGAAATTAGCCCAAGCTTACTGAACAAACCTTAGTTCTCCAAAGCTTCGAATTGAACACGGCGGTCTCTGTTGCAAGCAAGGAAGTGTGGATCCCCTGATAACCTAGATTCCCTGACGATGCATCGGGCCAGGTTCAAGGCAGCCCTGCCTTTCATTGTTATTCATCAATATTGATTGTGCATATGGAATCACAGAGCTCTGCGAGTTCTAATTTGCAGAGAAGCTCTGTCCTTTTCCCCAAATGGGAGTCAAGATGAAATGTAATAAATTTTCATAAGCTCGGGGTAGATGCAGTCGTGTGTTAAGTCAATCTGAGAAAAAGATGTAGGTTTTCCTGCAAGTCTGAAATATTTAATGTTGTATGATTCGGCTCATACATCCCCTGCATTCTACACGTATAGAAAATGCACAATCAGGAACATGCTATTTGCCACAGACTTTATGTCATTTTAATGTTGATTTCTATTAAACTGAACTTAATATTTTGATGATACAACCAATGGAGTTAACTTATTTTGGGGGGGGTTGGGCTGGTTTGTTGAATGAAAATTCAGTTTATTTTGAGTTACTTATAGAAAGCCTTACAGAGAAGAACAGCTGCAGGGTTCTAGGCCACCAAAGAATAGCACAAATTATTCTTTCTTTGTAGGATATTGTAGGTTATTAATCACCTTTCGTGTATATTTTCTTTTATTCTTATATATTTTTTGTTAGATCAAAAACAAACTGAAACAGTGAAAAGGAATCATATAGATTATTATCATAAGTAGAGCGTCAGAGACTAAAACAAATACAGAGAGTGCAAGAGGGAGTGAAATTAGGACAATTTTTAGAGGGAGCTAAACAAATTTAGACTTGGACAGGTGTTGTATGTTATCAGTCGGAGTCGAAAGAAATGATGAGAAGACTGGATTAATATAGCTTTAGAGGTCTCGCTGAGCTTAGTCTCGCTCTAAGTGAACCGCGAGCCACACAAACTTCTCTCATTTATCGAGAGCTACAAACAGGCTAAGAAATGTGCATAATTAATTCGGTGTAAGCAAATTGTTATCCACATCTCCTTCTGGCATTCACCAAAATCTAAGTTTACAAATCACTAGTTGCTAACTTCCCAGTAAAAGGAACAAAGCTCAGCCAGGGCACCACCTCCAGGAATCTGCTACCTTGTCCCCAGCTTGGCAGAATTACAAGACGCCAGTATCCTTAGACTCTGTTCCTTCTTCCTTGTTCCCTGGGACAGTAAGCTTCTGACTCATATCACTAGAGACAAGTTCACCTTTTCATTCACGTTTGTGTTCTGTCTGCGACAGTAGCCTAATGGACACAAGACCCATCACTTTTTTTGTAACAAAATCTAAGCGTGAAGAAATTTCAGAAAGTGCATAGACTAAACTAAGTGCAGGGATCACTGTGTGTCTGGTTAGGAAAGAGGAGATAAATGTTTGTAAAGTCCTCATGTTCATCAGTGGGGGTGAATTCTAGAAGCTATCATAGAATAATCCTGCAGGAGAGATCAGTGGAGGAGAGCAGATTTCCAGATCTAAGCAGTCGACAAGCCTGGAAAACCAAGGCCTTTCATGAGTACTGTCTCTAGTAATGGAGGCAAGGGGTGCTTGTGTCCTGTGACAGGTACCTGTTCTCTCCACCCTATCTGCATACACTCTACATGAGAGTGGCTGCTTCAAAATGTGGCTTGGAGAGGTCAGAGTTATTAGCAAATGATGTATTGTACCATAAGTTACCAGACTTTGAGATCTTAAAAAAGACTTACTTTAACTCTGAATCACAATTTCCCTTTCTGAAAATTCAAGGCAATAGTATGTCTCCTTACAAACATTTAATTTTAGCAAATACAAAATTTCATTAACATACATTTTAAAACTTGAAAACATTTCTACATATACAAATAAATTAGAAAATAGAAAAAGTTATAAACATTCACCAGTTGATGGATGTTTGAATTGTTTCTAAACGTTAGCTATTACAAATTGTGCTGCTATAAACATGAGTGTTCATCTATCGCTGTGGTATGATGCTTTAACTTATTCTGGAAAAATATCCAGAAGGACAATAGCTGCGTCAAATGGGACTTCTGATCTTAGGTTTTTAAGGAGCCTTCACACTGATTTCCACAGAGGCTGTACCCATCTACTCTCCCACCAAGAGTGGAGAATCATGCCTTTTTCTCCACAGCCCCTCCAGCATTTGTTGTTGGTTGATTTCTTGAGGACAGCCATTCTGTTTGTGGTGAGATGGAGTCTCACTGTTGTTGTAATCTGTATCTGTCAAATGGCCCACGATGTTGAACGTTTTTCATATATTTTAGATAATGGACATATTTTATAAAATGGAGCACTACTCGGCTATAAAGCAAGACAGACTTGGGGAATTTATAGGTAAATGGGTGCAACTAGAGACCATACTCGTAAGTGAAATAAATCAGGCTTGCGTGTGTAAACATCCTATTGTCTCCTGAGTATAAGAAACTGAAATTGTAAATAAAATCTCACAGGGAAAATAGGTATTGTGAACGGGAAAGGAATTTATCAAAAGTAAAGAACAACTGGGAGGGAGAAGAAGAGAAAAGAAAGAAGAAGCAAAAATATATATATATGTATACACAAGATAGGCAAACTGTACTATTAATTTCTAGGAATTCAATGAAAGGAAAAATTAGTGCTCATTTTGTTTAATCAACTCTGCAATGCTATATCTGGTAAGGATAACAATATGCAATATAAAAACTGGTATTAAATTTTTATCATCTTGTTTAGAAATTCTGTATGATTTTATTGTCTTTAGGCTCTTTAAAAAATAAAAATACATCTTAAGCTTTGTATAGAAAATTTTATAAATTTTGTGTATTTCATATAATATTACAGATAAGTGATTTTTTAAAACCTATAAATATAAGCCTAATTTACTCTACAGTGTCACCTAATAAAGGGAGAACATCTTATCATTTCTTGAAAATTGACATGTTCCTTTCACTTCGAACAAGAAGTTATCTGAAAAACTGTTGAATAAATTATTAAGGAAATTACAATCTCCTGGGTAAAGTTATAAGCCACTCTTCTTGGAAAGAAGAGGGAAGAGATGTCTGCTTTAGTTCATAATTATTTTTCTATCAAGAGAATGACTAGATAATATAGATGGTTTGCTGTTTCAGTTTTCCCAGCCCTTTGGGTTCTTAATTTTGAGACAGGTTTCTCTAAGTTGCTTGGGTAAGCTGAGTTTGAACTGCAGTGCTCCCGCCTGCGATGGCCAGTATGCTGGGAATACAGAAGCGCACCTCCACGTGCAGCTGCTGGCTTGCCCCGACACCATGCCCGCTGCAGAATTCTTGTGGTGCAGTCAATAAAGAAACTTTGACACTAACACAGCACTTTCTTTCAGAGGGAAGGAGCATTATTTTCATTTTTTGTTTTACAGACAAGACAAGTGAGATACAGAGAGATTAAAAGATTTAATAGCTTCCCTGCTTTTAAAGAACAAAAGAGACATGAATTAAGAAAGCTATTATTCTCAAAAGAAGAAATACAAATTGACAAAAAGTATATATTAAGAAAAAGTTCAACACCTTTAGCGATTGGGAAAGTGCAATCCAAACTACTTAGAGGTTGCGTCTTGCCTCAGTCAGAACAGCTACCACTGGGAACACAGGAACCAACACGTGCTCCTGAAGATGCGGTAGAAAAGGAGTCTGCTGGATTGTTAGGCGGAGGGGCCATGCAGACTAGAAAGGCCCTGAGAAAATCAGTCCTGCAGCTTCTCAAAGAAGAGAACACACAGCTAAAAATAGAGTACCATTTGGTCCAGCTGTATCGCTCCTTGGAAGGCACCCAAAGGATTAATGACATCCTACCGCAGGGATGCCTGGAAACTCACACGTAGCGCCGCACAGTTCACAAAACCAAATACGGAAGCAGCCTAGGAGCCCATCGGAGGAGGCACAGATGAAGAAAATGTTGCGTACAGACACAGTGGGGCATCATTAAGTCCCAAGTAAGAACGGAATTATGGTATTTGTACGAAGTTGGAAAGAAATAGACAGCATGATGGTAAGCAAATAAACCAGGCTCGGAAAGACAAGTAATTAATGATTTTTCTAATACATGGAATAAGTAAAGGCACAAAAAAGTTGGCATCGAAAAGAAAAGTTGGCATGAAAGTGAAGAGGCTGTTCTTAGAAAAGTGAAAAGAAATAGGAGTAGAAAGGAGGAGGTTTCAGGGAGGGTAATGGGGGACGGTTATGACCAAAACAAGCTTTACAGGAATGTGAAAATACCACTTTGAAACCCCAAATTCTGTAACATTAATAACTACTAATAAACTTTAACTCTTTAGCCCTGCCCCAGGGGCCTGCTGAGAGGGCAACGGAGACTGGGCGGGTGCCTGTACCCCAGCGCTTGGGAGGCTGAAAAGAGGACAATCACTGTGGGTCCGATCTGTGTAGTGAGAACCTATAGACCCTGTACCACTACAAAAATACAATTAATTAATTAATTTTAAATATTTAGAAAAGAGAATAAACAAAAAGGAAGATTATCTAACTCCATAAGAAAATATCTTGGGTTCCCCATCAGGACCATGCCATACAGTAGATAATAATTTTATGTACATTTAAACCACTATTTTAAAATTGTCTTTTTAACAATTATTATTGAAGAAAGTGTACCTGTTATACTTCTTTTATTATATGGAAAATTACTGAGACAATGAATTAGATGCACCGAGTTTAATAAAATATTTTAAATTAAAAGGAGAAATCTATTATTAACTGGAAAAAATATAGTCAAGTGGAATAAGTGAAAAGAAGTCTGGACATAAATTAAATTTTCACTCCTGGCAGTCAGATTCAGGCATAGATCATCTCATTTGATGTTAGAAATGATTTTGCATGCACAGCTTTTAATAAGAGGAAGTTGAGTACTTTTTTCTATGGTCAAGGGAACAGTAAAGACACTTTTTTGATGTGCTACAAACTACAATTTTTTAACCCAGTATATCACAGACACTTATGTTTACATTGTTTTACGTGTGGTAGATATCCACTTACATCAATGTACACTTGGTTATCCCATATAACTCCAGATATGGGGAATAGAATGTTCCTATTAGCTTGATTTGATGCAATTGCATTAAAGCCTGAAATGAAAAGACACCAGCAAGACAGGAGAAAGAGAAGGCTTTCTAGCAAAATGACCCCCTTTTTAGGTTATTCTTCAAGTGTTCTCCAGAAGCTTGGATGATGTAGGCAGATGTGTCAAACAAGCCTAGAGGAGATGTCAAACGACAAGCAGTCATCACCTTGAATAACAACAAAATCCCAGCATTCAGAATTTGGACACAACAAAGATAGCTGTTACATTTTCAGAAGAAAATTGAGTTATTTGAGTTCACAGTTGTCACCTTTGTTTTTACTTTGGACTTTATTGTACATTCCATTTTGCTTTCTGCTTACCTCATCTTTTACATTTGCTTATAATTTATGCTGAATTTTATTTGCATCTTAAAAGGCTATATCTTATGTTTCTTCTAACCTAATTAAAATTATGTAACAATAGCTCAAGCTACGAAATATATATAAAATACCCCTCTAAATAGTACCATTTTGTATGCTATCTCTAAAGTAATACAAATAAGCACATCAGTACCTCCACATTTATGGACTCATGAATGTAGCTACTTAAGTCATTGCTTATTATAAGACAATCAAGGTATGGAGCCTGGGAAACATAGCTCCAACCAGTTCATGAGTAGCAAAGAAGAAAACTAGATATACACAATTACGTTATAGTGTGAGAGGAGCTTTGATAACATAATCACAAGGGGTTATACAAGGCTCTCAAAATCACACTGAACACAGCCTCGAGGTATCATTGGAAGCATCCAACAGAACTTGACCCTGATGGAATTTGAAGGATGAAATTGAATTTGACAGATATTTAAAAGACAGAGACAGGGGCTGGCGAGATGGCTCAGTGGTCTAAAGCACCTACTTGAAACAAGCTTGGCAAGGCA
>NDGM010934333.1:0-15103 GCA_002564305.1 Octomys mimax
AAGAAGAAGAAGAAGAAGAAGAAGAAGAAGAAGAAGGAGAAGAAGAAGAAGAAGGAGAAGAAGGCTACAAGAACTCCACAAACACATCGAATCAGTGAGGCTTGCACCCTTGTGTCTGCGCACTCATTACCCCGCTGGGGCTGGGCGTCACATGTCACCGCCAAGAGCAGGTGTTGGTATCATTCCCAGCTCATTTATCATCAGGCAGCAGCAGCGTTAGCATATGCTGCGTTAGCGCTAATCGTGTTTGTTTTCACAATCTACGCTGGTCTGCCCTCCCTGATGCCAAAGAGATAAATGTTGACTGCGGAGAATCAGCCTTGGAGCATCTTATTGTTTACTTGTCATGCCTAGGCTCCTGGTCCTTTCCTCACCTTCCAGCAGACGATATGGGGCTGAGACCCAAGACGTGTACACTCACAAGTTTAAAATATAAGTCTGTGGGCCAAAAGCGTGAAGGCACATTTTCTGTGGAGGGGCCTAAACGTGAACTTATTAGTAAACTTCTGGTTTAACCTTTAATTTCTGCCATGGATTTTATGGCATTGATTTAACTGTTGATCACTTAGTCAATAGTACGCCGTTTAGCAGACTGTGTAGAGATTAGGATTTAAAGACAATTAAATTTGAATTATGGATGGACATTCTCACTCTTTAATTGCTGACTATAAGATCAGAATAAAATGTTTAGCATTTCAAAATAGCAAAGATTTCATCAGAGCTGTACAGCAGTTATGCCCCAGATATTCCTCTCTTAGGCTCTGTCTGCTTTAATGAAAAGACTTTCATGCTCTTTTCCCCTTTCTGTGCAGCTGTGGTTTTCATTAAACATATCACCTCACTTCAGCTTAACAAACGAGAATCTGTTAATTAATTAGTTCACTCAGGATCCCTAATTTGCAATTTGCATACTAACTGCTAGCTCTTTAATAGATTTCCTAAAATGTTTAAAGAAAGTTTGCAATCTTTACTTTCACTTTTGTGTTATGTTGACAAAAGTTGTGCTAAGTAGAGGTAAATTTCGATGCAAACGCACTGCAAATATGACAATTTCTAAATTAGGGAGTAAACAATTGAGGTTATGCAACCAAGTCATTCCAGCAGCCAGAGAACATGGTGCTGTTGTCTCAGGCTTTGCCCTGTTTCGATGTGTACGGGCCATGCACACACTTGCACACATGAGCTATGGCTGGGGCTGCAGCTTATTTCTCTTTGTGGGTCATTGTCATACGCTATTTTGTCCCCTTAAAGTTTGGCTTGAATTCCATTTCCTGTGGCTTTGGTATTTGATTTTCATATCTCTGTTTATAGCCAACATAGTACCTTGTTACACTTTTTGTCCTTTCTGTGTTGAGGTATAGTGTGTAATTTGTTGTTAAGCTAGAGAAACGTCACCTGGATGAAATTTTAGTATCTCAAATTTTTCTACTACATATTTTCCAATTAGGTCTCTATTTTATAGCTTAATTTTATCTTCTTTCTTAAATATAATTATTTTTATTTTATTTATTTCTGAATGTAAACTTGAATCTTATTTTCCCATGAGGAAACTAGCATTAAAACTATTTCAAAAATTTTTGCTCAAATATTAAATAGATCATTTCAGTGGAGTTTCATCTTATTTTATTCAGCCATTTATAACAATGACTTGAATTTTATTATATGGTGGAATTTTTAAGCAGCTTGGAGTGGTGATCAAGCATGTGGATTTCTTTTAAGTAAGACTATTCAATGTCAATTTCTGGCTCTTTACTTCTTATCTATTCTTATGCATATTGTTTTGTTTCCTCATTTACAGAATGGAGGTATGATATTATCTAATTCAGGGTTATTATGAAAATAAACTTAGCTAATCAGTACTTGAAACATTAGAAGTTTGTTATTAACAGTATTTACCAAGCTTTAAGTTTCCCGAATTAGCATTACTATGTCCCTATCTTTATAAGGTCCAACACCTATCTTTATGTTATTTTGTGTACCCATGTGCATATGTACCTATGAACACGCATGTATGCTACTTCAATGCTTTCAAAGAATTCGAATTGTTCCTTAGGAATTCAAAGTGTTTTAACCTCCAGGGACATCTCTGTCTGTAATGCATCAGTCATATGACAACACAACAATCAACCATGTACACTACAGTGGACGTGATGATTAAATCACCTCATGTGCCTGTATTTGTGAAGACTCTTCGTACACTGTCATAGTGACAAAATTGCGAACACATTTCTCAGAATATATAGCATAGGGGCCTGCCAAATAGCTCAGCAGATTAAAATGCCTGCAAACAGGTGCAGTGGCTGGGGGTTTGATCCCCAGGCCTACCGTGCTGGCCCTACCCCTCAGGTGCGCTGAGACAGCAGTTGAGACTGGGGTGATGATGCATGCTTACAGTCCCAGCCCTCAGGAGGCTGTAAACAGGCGGATCACTATGAGTCCGATCTAGTAGTGAGACCCTGTATACCCCATAGACCCTTCCCTAAAAAATACAAAAAAAAAAAAAAGAATATACAGCATAGGTAAATGGTGCGTGGCTGTACTTCACTTCTTTTACACCTATCTTTTACTTAGAATCCCAGAGATCTGGGGATTTGCTTAATGAACTTCAGTGTTTTCAGGAAGGATTGTGAATACTAAAAGAAATGAAAGACATTGGACAGTGTGAAGCACACTCATTATATAATGTCTATGTCCTCTAATTGTGCTTCATATGACTCAAAGGGGGAATTCCCAGCACCCAGAAGAGAAAATTAATTGACAGCAATAATACAGATGAAATGAATTAAATAATGATACATTAATATCACCCTTCCCTAACACTTGGATATGAAGGACTCTTGATTCAATCAACATTTCTTTGAAATTTTAAAATTGAGAAACTATTGACATATACAATAAATATTAAAATATTGCTGATAGTCACTCCCTACAGTACAAACTTGCCCAGAGTAAACCTGAATGTGGCACTCTCTGGGCCTTATGTTGTTTTGAATTGCTATCAAAGGAGAAAAGCTATATTTAAAAATAGTAAAAAAAAAAAAAGAAAGAAACATTTCATCTTACAGTTTTTTAAAATTAGATCAGGCATATGCCTTTAGTTAATTTAAATCTCATTTTATGATAATAAACTTGTCTTCACTTACCATGAGTTATAAAAACAATAATTAGTCACTAAAAATAATTTCATTCCATTTAACTTTTTCTTGTTTATTGTAAAACATTTACCATGGCAAGACTATAATCTTGAAAGAATGGAATCATGATTATTAGTCTTTGTAAAGTAAAGGTATATGAACTCAATAAGTATTGTCCAGATAAATGGGAGAACAAAATTTCAAAAAAATCTCAGAAGGATCACAGTGATCTCCAGTTTCTTTTAAAGGACAAGATGTTTTCATAATGATATCTACTATTATGTTTCATATTTTATTTTCATATTTTTTTTCTAGCTCCTTCACCTTCATGAACTTTACCTCAATTTTCATAGTATTGTCTTATCCACAAAACATGAACATATGAAGTACGGTTTTGACATGTGAGAAGAAATCTGTTATAAAAACATTCATATATGTATTTGAGATTTGTGAACAGATTCAGTATTTGGTAGTGAGTTTTACCCTACAAATGTTTGCAAGTCTGTCTTTACCTTTCATTTCAGTACCTTGGTACTCTGTCCTGGTCCCTTTGTGAAAGTCACCATGTTTCATAGTAAGAAAGAAATTGACAGAACATTCTGCTTCATAAAAAGCAGCATTTGATGGAAACTGTCAGTTCAGCATTGCACATTTAACAAAGTTGACATCCTTGAAAATAACCTCTAGACACTATATCACTGGCTAAAGATCACTATCAATTTTGTTTTTATTCTGTAATTTATCTTCATTTATTTAAACATTATTTTCCTTTGGAATATATATACTGCTATATGAAATATATAATATATATTTAATATATATTATATATAGAATATATATTACTATAATATATGTAGTATAGTAATAAATAATATGCTATGTTAATACATTTATATATGGTATAGTAATATATATAAAATGTATTTTTGCATGTTGCCTTTAGACTTACATTCATTGTTTTATGGAAGAAATCAAACTTCCTGATTTAAGTAATGATAAAAACAGTGACATACTTTCAAATTTTATATGATCTTTAATTTTTTGCATATAACTCTGGAAATTAGGTACTGTAGTTTTTCCAAGTTAAAAAAGGAAGGATTATGGCTACATTTCAGTTTTATACAGTGCATTTAATAATGCATATATAGCCATCAAAAATTGTGATACATGATCCCGTAACTCACCAAAAGAAAATGAATAGTATTACAAGGAAGAGAGTTTCAAACTTATCTAAAGGTCTTTAGAACATGAAGGATGGTATTATATTTTCTGAGAATTTTTCTCTTCTTATTGTCTTTATTATGAAGCATACACAGCGATGTGCCATTAAAATCTTCACTTACAAATACGATTACCAGTAACTCTCACATAGCATATAAGTACAATTTGTTACAGAAAGTGAAGAATATATAATAGAGTATATGATATAATATGAAATACATATTCATAATATATGATATATAATGTATATGTAATATATCTCTATATAGATATATCTATATTATATAAATTGCATCTATATACTTATTTTTTAAAATGGTAGTGTATCACATATGAAACCATGGACAGGTTTTGCTTGGACAATCTTTAACAATAATCTATTTCCCGTTTTTATTTTTTATTCTGAAGAAAAGGTCTCACATATTCCCTAAGATGCCCCTGCAGGACTCAGACTTTCACTTCTCTTGCTCCTCCCCTAAGGGAGTAGGGATCGTGGTAGGTACCACCAAGCCTGCTTTAAGTCTTTCTTAATCATCATTCGTATTTCCAAGGGCAAACAATTACCTTTTAAGATATGATTATATTTAGCAGGATAAGAAATGTTATGCTTAAAGTATTTATGTATATAGTGTTATTTGCAAATTGAAATCTCTAAAAAATATCAGAAGAGATAAATTCTTCCTTGTGAATATTCAAATAAATATGTTATTATTAGTTGTTTATATTTGACTGGGAACATTTTCAACTATGGGAAAATATTCACCTGACACATGCTTATTGTCAACATAAGAAAGGGCTGGGGACACAGCTTAGTGGTGCAAAGCACCAGCATGGTAGTGTAAGGTCCTGAGTTCAGCTCCTGGTACAAAAAAAAAAAGAAGATGAAAACCATGAAAAAAACTCATAGTTGCAAGAAACCCTTTGCATGATGTAAACCATGTGGGAAGGGCTTTGCTACCAAATCACTTTGTAAACACAAAGGAACTCACAGTGAGTGGTGACCCTATATCTATATGCAATGTGGGGAAACACTCAGCAGATGCTGTGTCAAGTACATGAGGGAAGACACATAGGGGAGAGCCCCATGGGTGTAAGCCTATTTTGAAACTTCCTGTGATCATTTCTTGTATAGTGAAGAATAATACAAATAAATAATCTGAAAAATCTGATGTCAATTATTTTCTTACAAATTTTCCAGAAAACACATTCTTAGGTAGTATAAATATAATGCATTTTTCAGTAAAATTCTGGATTATTTATCTGCAGTGTTCACTTAAAAAATACAGATTTGATATGATTTGTAAAAAGAAATTTATCTCAGTCACAAGAATTGGCTCCTATGTTTGCCTGTAAAAATTTTATATTTATAGAGTTTTGTGATCCATTTGACTCAATTTTTATAGAAAGTAAAGAATAGCCCGAAGTTTTGTGCGAATACTATGTTCCAGCATTGTTTGTTGGCAAAAGATATCCTTTTTCCATTAAATTACTGTATACTTGAGTTTTTCTTTTTTCTTTTTGTACATTTTAGTCAAAAAAATATTCACCTGATAAACATTTTTATAATTAATCTCTTATTAATCTACTGTTTTGAATCCATAAAATTCAATTTGCCGAGGTGAAAATTAGTTACAAAATAGCCAGTTTGGTCATAGTAAAACATTGTTTAGCTCAAGACAATAGTGGAACTATTCTGGAATTCTTTTATAAATGAAAGTATATCATATATATGTATATGATATATATATATATGATATATTTACATTTGTAAAAATTTATATATTTATATATAGTATAATCAAAACAAATGATAAATGTTTAAATAAAAATCATTTTACAGTCAAATACACATTGTAATTAATTCTCCACAAAATGCTTCCCCTTACTTTTAATATGCTTGTCTCATTTTTTCTCATTTTTCTTGACATTTTCTGAAGCAATTCTAAAGTCTCAGTTAATAGGTATCTGGGTTTTATTGTTGTGTAGCTAAGAAGAGCTAAATCTATTCAAAGTATTTACTTTTTATTATCATTTTAACTCTGAGGAAGAGCCATACATCACATGGTATCAGAGCTGGTCAATAAGGCTGATATGGCTGTACCATAATTGTTTTTCAAGCTTACCATAGGATGGCATTCAGAGGCTTTCATTGTATTTTTGATCATATTTCAAAATGTGGACTTCTAAGAAATGCTTCAGAAAGTGGAAAAAAGGTGGGATAAGTGTTTTCAAAGCAAGGGAAAGTATTTTGAAGGAGATGAGTGGCAATATGTGTTGTAATGCAATATATGCCACTTAATTTAAACAGAGAAGGGGAGAGAGAGACAGAAAGAGGGAGAGGAGAGAAGAGAGGAGAGGAGAGCAGAGCAGAGCAGAGCGGAGAAGAGAAGAGAAGAGAAGAGAAGAGAAGAGAAGAGAAGAGAAGAGAAGAGAAAAACAGATAGAGAAACAGAGACAATAAAACAGGTTGAATTTAGATGTTGCCCTGAAAACTTATCCTATCATAGCTATAGCTTTTTCGAAGGTGGATGAATCTAGAGTGTTACTCTGGGATTAAGTGTTTAATTACTTTTTTGTAATATTTATTATTTCCCCTTTCTTTCAAATGTCTGTTCGTATTCTTTTATAAGTTTTTAAATGCTTTTAAAAATTTTAAAGATAATACAGAATAGTGATAAAATTAGAAATGATACAGAATTTCACTGAACAAAATAACATGAATTTGACAGCACTTGTTGTATTGCATAGTGTAGTCTTCAAATTAGTTATTCAGATTACCATATCTATGTATGCAAAATTTGAAAAGGAAAGAAAAGTTATAAGAAATTAAGAAGAGAAAAAAATCAAAAGCCAAAAAAGAATTAAGTGTTAAATTTTCTTTTCCATTAACCAGCAGAAATCCACAGTACAATTTTGCAAACCATCCTGCTCACATACATAAATATATCTCTTTCCCCCACTCCCTCTCCTATCCTTCTCCTCATCTCAGTAATTCCTCCCTTTTGAACAGATTAATTCCCTTCACACAGTATCTATTGTACCCTTCACATAATCAGCCCAGTGATTGGCTTGGCACTGTGCCACAGTCCTGGTAGTCCAGATAGAATATAAATAGGGGCAGAAAGAAGCTGTTAAGGTCAGTTGTTGTTTTTTCAGCTTGCTTTGCTGCCTTCTGCCCATCATAAATTATTTTTCCTCCATGCTGCCTGTTTACCATGCCAACCCACCCTGAAGTCAGCCAATTATAGACTGACAGCTCTAAAAACTGTGAGCTGAATAAAACTTTTTTACTTTAACTATAGTTGCTGGTCATTTTTCTCTCAGCAATGAGAAAATTGACTAAGGCAGAATTTGATACCAGAGAGGCAGGGTCATTGCTATGACTATACTTGGAAATGGATACTGGGAAGCGTTTGGGAAGGTTTGGAGATGCTGGCTACATGAGCAAGCAACTCTGCAAATCCTTAATCTGAATTTGATGGAAGATTCTTGTCAGTCCTCAAAGATCAGAATGCTGATAAAAATGTCGCTGGTAAAAAACACTCTCAGGAGATTTCTACTGTATTGACTGACACCAGATGATGTATTGGAGGAAAGTTTGTCTGCATTTTTCCCTGTGTAGAGACTGCCTGTAAATAAGATTAAGGGATGTACACTGATTAATCTGGCTGCACAAATTTCAAGAATAATATCTAATTTTTAAATTTCTTATCTAATGATGAGGTGGAATTACAGGTACTGTTGAGGACTTTTAGCCAAATATATGTTGATAAATAATAGCGAAGAACCCAGTAGAATCATTTAAAATGTTATCAATTTGATTCTGGGGAAATAGGTCGGTGACCTAAGCACCTGCCTGGCAAGTGCGAGGACCTGGGTACACTCCCCGGTACTGTGTGCTGCGCTGATCTCAGAACCCCAGGAGGCTGTGTGGGTCACCCAAACTGGGCATGGTGGAACACTCCTGTAATCCTAGCGCTGGGGAGGCTGAGACAGCAGGATAACTATGAGTCCAAGCTATGTAGCGAGACCCTGTACCAAATAGATAAATAAAAGATTTTTTTAAACTAAAAAAATAAATAAAATGTTATAAATGTGGCCAGAAAAGAAGCTCCAGTAAAGTGGAGGCCTGCAAAGGTGGAAGAAAAGATTAGTTGCTGAAAAGACTAACAAGATTTTTAGGAAAAGTATTTTAGAAGAGGACAATAAAGATGGCCTTAGAACATACAAAATTTTGTCTTTTGCTACAAAGAGCATCAGAATTGCAAAAGTGAGATTTTACTTTTAGAGGAGTGCCACAAATGATCTTGATTCAGCATGGTAATAGTGTAGCAAAGTAGAGATTTGGCTCATAGATGCCCCTTTACTATAAAGACAGAAGGAAGACTGGCTACTTTTTCCACTGGTGGCGGAGCCTGGTGTCATCAGCATCCTGCTGGTTTTAGGTATATGAAGAATGCAAGAGTTGTGAGATTAGGAAGGCTTCCACCAAGATTTCTGAAGAAGATCCTGCAGGACATGTAGTGTGCTGCTGCAAGAGCAGTGTGTGTGTGTGTGTGTGTGTGTGTAGCTAAAGGTGCAGTGGAGATCTCCAATGTCTGGAAAGGACAAATGTGGATCATCTGAGTAACACTTCAATGAGGTAGCAGAACAATCCCAAAGAGAAGCTGTGGGAGGTGCAATCAGCAGAGAGCCACAAGGGTGGAGCATCTCCAAGCCCTTTGTAGTTTACATCTCGCCACAGATTGCCTCAGATCCTGGACATGAAGTCCAGGACCTAATGCTCGTCCTGTTGGATACTGGATTCATTTTGTTCCCATTCCT
This sequence comes from Octomys mimax, assembly GCA_002564305.1. NCBI lineage: Eukaryota > Metazoa > Chordata > Mammalia > Rodentia > Octodontidae > Octomys > Octomys mimax. Next base: position 9,180 of record NDGM010934333.1, read on the forward strand.
TTCTATAACCCTATTTGTACATTTGGGAATATAAATATCTATCTTGTGTAAATCTATATGAGAAGTATTTAACTTTCTTTTTATTTGTACAGGAGCTCAAAATTAAGTTTGCCTGAGAAACTTTTAACTTGGACTTTTCAGCAATACTGAAACTGTTAGGACTTTGAACCTCTTAGAGATGGACTAAATGTCTTTTGCACAAATAGAGGTTCATCATTCTGGGTGCCAGGAAAGGAATATTATGACTTGTGCTTAGATGCTCCCCCAAAGACTCATCCAATCACAGGTGGTGCTTTTTAAGAGGTGGTTGACTCTAGAGTGTGTTATTCTTGGATTAAGGGTATGTGAGTACTAAATCAGTCCATGATTGATTTGGCATTCTCCTAACGCCAGTAGTGTATATAGAATGTAAAAAGGGCCAGAAAGAAGCTGCTCGGGTCAATTTTGGTTCCATGACTTTCCTCACTACCACTTGTCTGCTATGAAATGTATGTGTAAGAATGAAATTTTGTAAAACAGATACGCAAAAAAGATTTAGAAACATTATTCAGAAAGAGCAATTTTAAAATTTCCAACTCAACTATGATTTTTTCATTTTCACAAATACAAAAAAAGTGTTCAATGTTAAAATATAAATATCAAATTAAATATTGGAAAATCCAATTTGATATTTAGAAACAGCTCAAAGGCCTTTTAAAAAATCTATTGCTCTACTTGACTACCTATGAAGTTTAGGTAATTATTAATAGTAAATTACAGATTTAATTCTGTCTTTCTTTTGTCTTATTATAGCCCTGGATGTCCTTCACACAAATTATCACAAATCCCCTGACCCTGCTGTTAATCTCTTTTCCTATTTTGTTTGGATAGGATGGAACCACCAACTTGAAATTAATCTTGAAGAAAAATAAAAGAAAAACCCAAAGAAGAGCCAAAAATAACAAATAGGTCCCCCTACACTCAGTCTTTCTTAAGTGTTCTTCCAGCTCACTTCAATTTCTGTTGAGGGACCTTAAATTATGTGATGAATTTTGAGTGGTCTAATGTCCATGGGGGAAATGAGACATGCTGCAATGATTTCCATTTGCTCCCTGACTTTGAACCCATAATACTGATGGACCTCCCTTTACTCAATCTGAAATCTGAAAGGTTGGAATTAGCATGTCTTTAAATAAGAAAATTATCTATAAGTATATCAGATACTTTCATGGCTTGTTGTATGAGAATTTCACTTAATTTCAATGTTTTAGCTATGACCAGTTAAGATTATCATAACTCTTGTGTTTTTCTGTATGAAACTTTCAAAGAAATGTATAACACTCTTTCTGCATGAGGAGTACATTTAAGGTTTTGGGAAATTTTATCATGGAAAACCTTGGAGTGGAAAGAGAAAATGAGAAGCTGTTAGTTAGGTCCAATGTTTCAGTTGATCCCAAAGCTAATATAAAAGGCAACCATTACCTCTGCTTATGAGACTTCTAGATATTTCTCTTAGGAAGTTATTAGTGCCCAGCTGTTTGGTCTTGTGTCTAGAGACCACAAGGAACATTCCTATAGCTACCATTTTGTACAAAACATTACTCAGATTTTAAATTTAACAATTTGTGATTCATGAATCTAACACCTCTGAAACATGAAGCTCTGAATCTCAAGCTTTGGCCCAGATTTTGAATTATGTTAAGGCTTGAACTAAAAATTGATAACATATGTACCAGGCATTATAAAGTTTTTATTATAGATGCCAATAATTTTTTTTAACAAAGTCAAAGATCATCTTCCAAGGTTATAAGAGCTGAAACGAGGCTGAATGGTTATTAAGTTCAACACTATCATTTTGTACTTAAAGATGCTTAGAGACTTGAGTTCATTAGCTCTAAGTTTTACTAAATTATGCTATGTTTCATGCTAGCCCTACCTTTACATGTATTAACTTACCTATCTTCTCAAAGAGTCATCACCAATACAAGTCTATCAGTATTTTTAACATTACATTAAATATTAGGAAATTCTACCTGATTATTTCTACTTCACATTAAACTGTAATTCAGTTGAATTTGAATTTTTTTTCTCAAACTATTCATTAGGAAAACATAGCTAGAATGCTAAAGAATAAGAGGTCAACTAACTTTAATCAACGGAGATAAAATTTTGGATAAAATGTGCAGTAATAGCTGATTTAACTAATTAGTTTAGGAAAGTTTCAATTTGTAAAATATGATGGTGTTTATTCAGTGGTAAACTACTAACAATGATCAATAAAACATCTTTAACTTCTGCAAATCACATGAATAGGAAAGGTAGTCTTCTGGAACACTTGTACATGGATGCGTTTCCCAATTTGCTTTCGTCATTTCAATTCAGAAAGTAAGAGACTTGATGTAAAATTGTGTTGTCATGTTAACATATTTTTGTAGTTCATTTAACTATAGAAGAAAATAGGTCTATAACTTTGTGATTTATAAATAACCATTATGCCATCTCAGCTTCTTTCCCCACTAAGTACTAAATCCTTTGATAGGAAAAACTAAAACACTTTTTTGAAAAATAACTTTAATTTTTTAGTATGTGAAGATCTTTACGCATTTAAATCTCAATTTCAGAGTTCTCTACATAAGGCAAAACTTAAAATTGAGTCATAATATAACCATTTTCCTTTACAAAACTCACTATGAAAATATATTCTGAGCTCTTGCAATTGTAAAATTCTGAACAGCAAAGTTTTAAAATACTTTCAAAATGGTACTCATTAATTCTACATAAAATATTTTGTTTTTACATTTTAAATATTCATTTCCAATTCTTTGATAAAATTTTTGCTTAGCTAACTTTCAAAATGAACATTAAAAATCTTTCAAATCCTAGAAAATAACAAATTACTTTTCCTTTTTAAATTTTATGTATTTGGTACAGGGTCTTGTACACAGCTCAGATTCATAGTGATCTTCCTGCTTCAGCCTCCCCAGTGCCCACCCCCTCCCAGGAGTCGAAACCGGGTCTTTGTGCTTGCCTTGGCAGGCACTTAGTCCACTGAGCTATATCCGCAGTCCATCAAATTACTTTTAAACGTTGATATTTTACATAGTCATTATTTCATTTGAGGATTAATTCCTAACTTGATTTATCAATATGACTAGATTGTACATATATTGCCCTTCTTTATATATTATTTTGGAATTTAATCCATTTCGTTAAGCGAGGTTTAGATTTGAAAGTACAGTGGTACCTTGATTCAAGGGTACTTTTGTTTACAAACATTTTGGTTTGTAAACATAAGCACTTGGCAATATTTTGCTGCTGTTGTCTCTTCACTGGATGACTAGCACGACACCATCTTCTCCATATGAACATGAAAGTGATCATTTTTTCTGGGATCATGAAACAGATTAAATTTGTGAACTGAAGCAGACACCGTATAGTAAAGTGGGAAAAATAATATTAAAAACAAGCTCTCCTAAGAATCTTTAAAATATGAACATTCTATAAAACGGCAGTGAAGATTATAAAAAATAATCAAGTAGATTTAGCATTTCAATGTAAAATGTACAATGTAGTCTTCAGTATTAAACACTCCATTAAATGACTGAACCCTGGGTTTCTTCCAATGTTCTAATTGGCACTGTTCCTGGCCCTAATTTTTTTTTTTTCATTTATTCCAGCCACTTGATAATGCTAGCCAAAATCCCTAAATTTCAGTATCTAAGGTTTAAAGTTGATATAGACTTGAACATACTTTTCACCTTCCTTATTTTATAGTGCTAATTGGATTATTCATTCACAAAATTATAGGTGAATTAGCACATCTTTTTTACACGAAGATGTACTGACATATACTGGTTTAAGAAAACTCAGGTAAAAAGACTGTGTGTTAGGTTTATTTCCAGCTTTTTCAATAAACAAAAAAGATACCAACCCTAAATTCCTCGAGGTTACACACTGGTGTAAATATTAGTAACACAACTTTAAGCAAATAAAGAAGTCAACTATCCTCATCTCTCTGCCAACACTGGTGTCTCTATTTTTATTGCCTGAGGTTATATAAAGGCATGGAAGTACTCCTTCAGAAGAGACAGGGAGAAAATGCTGATGCTGATCAGAGCACTTCTTTCATGCAAAGAAAATCTTAACATCTTTAATTATCAAGATGCTTTTCTAAGAGTCCCTGGGCTACACATTCTACTGTTAGTGTCAACTACATTGAAGAAGAAACCGAACTGATGTGTGAGCAGAACCTTCCCGTGTGGACTACTGGCCACCCCGGTGTGCATACCCACATGTATACACTGAAAGCTAGGGACTCGAGCGGCAATCTCTTACTTCCTCAAAACTCAAGTTCTACAAATGCATGTACACCCCAAGCCATTTCCACACTGGGGAGATGACTAGATTGGTGGGATTACCTTATCACATAGAGTGAAAGGGATATTCTTCTTAGGCTATGACTACTTTATAAAATTGTCTTGAATGTTCTGTATGCAATTTATTTGGAATCTAACCTCTAAATAAAAATGCAATTTTGTAACTAGCTATATCATTATATCTTAAATCCTCCACCTAATCCCCAAAGATCATCACACCCCTCTATAATCACAAGGATATCTTTACATCACATTGACATTAGTTTGTATATTCATATGATCTCTAAGCTAAAGGTTCAATGCATATTTTACAAATGAATATACACAGCATAGGAAAACTCTAAAAAAAATAGAAAAAAATGGCAGCAGGAAGCATTTGATATTCCTAATGCTACAACCTAATATCTAAAACTGATAATAGACAATGTGTTCTAACATACCAGCTAGAAAAATTTGAAAGATTAAAAGGCTTTTCACAGGAGAATTTTCAAGCCTTATAAGAATCTGCTTTCTTCTCATGTATGCAAACTTCTACCTAATGCCTATGGAAGACTAAATATGGAAAGTTTACATATGGATATAATAAATAAAATGGATATAATAAATATGATATAATGCATATAATAATAAAATGCTCTGAATGTTTAAAATTGTTAAGGGTATAGGCCAAGTAACAGTGAATTATAATTCAAATTACCAGTTTAATATTTGGGCATATATTATTTAAATACATGAAGAAACAAATATGAAAAATAGTGTAAGACACTAAAGATTGTAAAGTAAGTTATCATGAAACACATTATTTGTAAGCAAAATTACTCTATGTCGTTCAGATGTATATTTAAGTATATATTACTGATTGATTCCATATGGTGTTTCACACCAATTACAGATGTAGTTCAATTTGTATAAAATTAAATGAGATATCTCATTGGCATTGGATTAAATGTGGAGAAATAACCTTAAACTTTTTTCAGCTATATAAGATACTACCATTCTTGAAAAACATTATTCATTCATAATGTACCTTGAACTTCTACTATTTCCCATCTCAAACTAAAAGAGCTCTCAGAAGTCAATGACTGTAGACTGTATATGATTAACTCTTAAGCTAAGTAGTAGTTTTCAAACAGAAGTTAGACTATAGAGTTAAAAAATGTTTGAGGTTTAATTTAATGCAAATTAAATTTAAATTTATGTGGGACAGCACTCTACAATTACATAATATAACTTTCATGTGGATGGCCACATTTTTTTTTTTTTGGTGACTCAGCTGATACTTCCTGCTACTTTAATATACTTCTACAAATCTTAGTCAATGACACCTGTCATAAATATTTTATTTTATTAATTCTACATCTTTTAGACATTTATTTTAATTTAATCACTTAATAGGCATACATACAAGATTTCAGGGCAAAATAAAATGAGATTTAAGTTGTGATTAAACTTTTTATTATCCAACCAAAATCATCTTGTTTGAATGTCCATTTAAAAATACTGACAATTGGGGCCGGGGAGATGGCTCAGTGGAATAAGCGCTTCCCTGGCAAGTGCAAAGGCCTGAGT